>CAAKHG010044207.1:0-15967 GCA_901007715.1 Dactylopterus volitans
CCCAAGGCAAAAAGGGGTCCCTCAGGCCACACTGATTTCTTAATTTCACATCATGCATAATCGTCAAAACTCACATGTAACAGTAGATTTATTTATTTATTTAACAGTAGATTTATTTATTTTTTTTTTGTGACGATGAATGAACCCTTCCCTAGGATGAATCATCTTCGCTATGCAGTTCCATTTGGGTAAAGTCAGCAAACCTCGCTTTGTTTAATGGATGTGAACCTCCAGCCAGATGAAGTCCAACTCACTGGTGAGGCTGAGTAACTGCACCCGCTGGGCCTCCAGTTGCGTGGTGAGCTGCCGTTTCTGTCGGCTCGCCTCCTGAGCACGGCGGTTCCGCGCCACCACAGAGGCGTGTAGCTGCCGCCTGCCGTGCTCCGCGGCTGCCAGGTCGGACTTGTGCCGATCTAGCTCAGCCTGATGAGCGTGGGCATCGGAAGAGGGAGAAAAGAGACGCAGAAAAGTGAAGTCATGCAGAGCAGCATATGGGTGATGGAGGTCAGTGAGGGAGAGAGTCTCCAAACCCTGAGCTAGTGAATCTCCGCCTTTTGCTGGTTTAGCTGCTCGCTGAGGAGGCAGCTCTCCTGCTGAAGGCTGTCGATTGTGCGCTTGTGCTGCGTTACCATCTGGTTACTGGTCTCCACCTGAAACCTGAGAAACTCCACCATCTTCTCTTTGTCGTCCAGTCTCAGCCTCAGTGCCTCCCTTTCCGCATGTAGGGTCTGGCATTGACTCTGAGCGTCTTCGAACCTGGCAAGGCGCTGGAAAAGATTGATAACCCCGAGTTTAATGAGCGGCCACAGCAGGCTGGCACTCAACGGATTATAGAATCTCGAGAGTGTGATTTAGAATTGTTGTTGAGTGTGTGATAAACACACGCGCACACACACACACACGTTTCATTGCACGTTACCTGTTTGGCTTCTTGCTTCATGCGCTGGAGTTCCTCCTCCTGGGATTTCCTGGTCTCCTGGGCCCTCTGCTCCAGCAGGGCCTGTGAGCAGCTTTTCTCCTCTGCGGCTCTCTGAAGCTGCTCCCTTGTCCCCTCCAGCTGTCCTCTTAGGGTCTCCAGCTCTGCCCGGAGCTCACACTGCGTACGCTCGCTGCACCTCTAGAGGATAATGCGGTAGGAAGAGTTAGCTGGCTGTATTTAAGTAGTTTATTAATAATATAACCTCACTGATGGGAGAGGAACTCGTGTGACATTTCATCTGTTAATCTAAGATGACTGGCATAGCAAGCTTTTATTTAAGCAAAGCAAAAATGATTGGATTAATCAAAAATTATTTGATTATATGACAATATGCATATAGGTATACATTGAAATAATTATACCTGATTTCAATAGGATTATTGGAGAAAAAAAAATACCACAAATATAGCAAAATTTTGCTATTTGGACTTCATGGGAACAAAAAATAAGTTTCTATCTGCACCATGATGTCAAAATCTACACTAGGTAGTACACATTATTAACTAGACACTAGCTGAATATGACCAATTTTCTCTGTTTTTGGGAATTCACACACATAAAAAACTTCCTCAGTAACAAATCAAAATTTAACGCGTCAAATGTGACAGTTATCCTTTAAAAAAAAATCAGTTGAACATCACTAATGGTCACAACTCGGCAGCGAGGGGCTTCATGTTCTTATAGCTCGCATTTAGATTAGTTTCCACGCGCCATACTCACTTGAAAGAAGACTCTCCCCCCTATTAATAACACAATGCAACCCATGTATGGTCGGCATTACACCATGTTACATTAACTATGTGGCACTAAGTTCATCACTAAATTCAATCCCCCAAAGACCAGTTGGTACATGTCAGTACCTAAGGATTTATGAGTGACTTCTCTTTTTTTCTCCAGATTGTCTATGGTGTCCCGCCATTTCACCGGCAGATTACAAATCCACAGCTTTTCAAAAGCTACAAAAGCTTCAGTATCGCTCAAATTACATCGTGTAAAGTAAACCTGGCTCTTCCGCTGCCATTTAAAACTGAGCCGTTCAATGTAATGACTCATGACTCTACATCTGCTGCATTACCTTAACCCGACCGAGCCGGGACCGGAGCTCCTCTGCCTGTTGTAATGAATGTTCTTTCTGTCTCCGAGCGTCTGCCAGCTGGGACCGAGCCTGAGCGAGCTGCTGCTCCAGACAACAAACCTGCGGCGACAAAAATCATTTATCTAATTAATATTCAACAAATTCAATCTCGGTCGGAATTGCACGTCAGCCAATTCCTAGAAATATGGGTGGCGGCTGTCGCGCATTTCGAATCTCAAAACCACTTAGGCAAGGACTTAGCGATAATTTGGATGTCTTATTGTGCACTGTAAAGTTTGCCAAGTGGATAAAATGTTGCCGGTTCACGTGAACATTTAACAAGCCCGTCGCTTATAACACTTTACATTCTTCTTTACTGCATCTTTATGGTTTAAGAGTGCTTACTCAAGTCCACCGACCTGATGTTGGTGTAATGAGGACTGCCTCTCTGCGAGTTTCCTGTGAGGAATTTAAATAGAAATAAAATTACTCTAAACCCAGATACCCACATGTGGACCTGAATTAAACGCACACAGCCATGGAGATTCGTAGCTGTAAATTATCGGTTTGTGAGCACTCACCTAAGCATCTCCAGTTTGTCACTTAGGCTCACGCCGCTGTCCTTGGATGAGCTCAGTTTGTCTGTCAACATCGCCACCTCCTGGCCAAGACTTGCAATCAGCTGCTCCACTCTTAACAGTGATATGCGCACTTTTCTCAGTAACATTTTTCTTTGGGAATTTACCACGGTTTTTGCGGTGCCATGACATGCGGGCACATGTTACAGAAAAATTAAAGGGTAGTGGTGATACTAAAAAAAAAAAAAAAAATTCAAAAATCATATGGAGCGAGTTAGTCATCAATAAACATGGGAACTGTTGTGGCAGCTTTGTGACAAGCAAACAAGCTATAAACACTGACAGAGAGATAAACTGGCTGTGAGCGCATTTGCTATGGTGACGACTTGAAATAGAATAAAACAAACAATTACTTCTGCCCGTAACAGAGAAATTACTCATCAGCCAGGAAACACCTCCTTACTGATGGCTGACAGGTGACCTTTCTATTCCTTCACATGCCCAAAGCCTCTTATGCGGTCAGCTAGACCACTAAAAACTCTAAAAGTAACACAGCACAAGCAAAACAATCCCCAACTGTAAAAATATCCATATTAACATGTTTTATTTCAATTTGCAAACATTAAAAGTAGCTATGTACCTCTCTTTGTGTAGATTTCCTCGGTTGGAATCCTTACTCTGCAGATGTACATTTGACTGTTTGAAAAAAGAACAAAAAAAAAAATCAGACATACGCTTAAGAGAAGCTCCACCGTCTAAACTACTGCATATTAAACATGATTTTGTTTCTTACAAAAACGAGTCTCTCCTGTAGCTCATCTGTCTCATTGATATGATCATCTGTGAGGTCAGCAGCTGGGGATAGCGCTCTTGGGGTGGGATCTTTGGGAATGGTGACAGAATTGTGTCCACATTGTTTCTTTTGGGATGACAGTGTTTGGTACAACTCCATTATGTTCTTTTCCAGTGTCTCGACTTTTCGGTTGAGCGCCGATGCCTCATTCTCCGTCTCCTCTAGCTTCCGGTCCCCAGATCTTTTGATGTTTTGGAGGTCTTCCAGCATACAGAGCATCTTTTCCATCTGATCAACGTGTTCCCGTGAATCCTTCATTCTACAAATCAAAGGGTCCGTGGGTCAAAGAGATTTTTGAACACCTTCTTTGCAGTTTGCAGGTCTTTATCGGTGTGTTCACCTGAGCTCAGACAGGACGTCCTTCTCCATCTGGACTTTCTGCAACTTGGTCTGCAGGTTCATGACGGCCTTGCCAAATCTGAAGGTCTCATGTTCATTTTGACGGCACGTCTGTGTTTAAAAGCGAAAAAAATACACACCGTGTTAGACAAAACTGCCAAAGTGGTGGCGCTTCATAGCAGGAGAGCTGATTCTCCAGCACCACCTTTCCGAGGACGTCTGAACTGTCCTGACCACAGACGAGAGGCTGCGTCACCACCTGCTGGTGGGCCAAGGCAACGGTTGACTCAGATGAACCATCTGCAAAACAAGCAAGACAACATGAAATAGGCAATAAAATATAATCAGCATCATCAATGTTAATGGTTTGTGAAATTGCTCTGGTGCAACATTTTTCATACAGCAGCCGGGCTTCTACTTATCGTGAAATGTCTACATTTTTGTACTTCTCCTGTGAGTTTCTCCCCAACACAAAAGGTGGGTTAGAGGGTGGGCTGTGTTTTTTTTCCACCCATAAATTCACATAATTAGCATTCACTGTGAAAAGCTGAACAAATAAAAACCTTGCTGGACGTGGCACATCTTCCATGTGCCACGTTGCTGCCACGTGAGGGGGAACGGCGAGTGATACTGTACTCGCCTGCATGGCGCCTGTGGCTGTGCTGGACACGCCGAGGGGCACCGCTGACGCCATGTGTGCAGCCAAGATTCTCCAGTGCACATTTGGTCGCATTCTCCACCTCCTCCTGAAGCCTCTCGGTTTCCTTAGTGCACCTCTCAAGCTCCTCACTGAAGAAATTAAAAAAAAAAAAAAAGATTGCCATCAAAAATGTGTTTTTTGTTGTTGTTGTATTTAGGAGCTTTGATGGACTTGTTTATCTCCTTTAAGACCCCTTTATCAGAGTTTTTGTCTCTGCAATTTAACATATTCATGAGCTTGGAATGGAGGTACCTCAGCTCAGCCAGCGTCAGGCTGTTGAATGTCAGCGGGGAGGTGTCATGCGTCTCTGGAATGGAAGTTCAACAAATGACGTCTCACCAGAACTAAATCAAAGCCAGCGACTGGACGCTAAACCACGCGCGGGAGAGGTTCTCCAACACGCAGACAGATGACGTCTTCAACTGTGCTCAGTGCTCACCTGTAATCTCTGTGGGTGGTTCTGCTGGGCTCTCGAACTGCGACGATAATTCAGTGTGTTCGCACTGTAAAACATGGACGCCATCGTCGCCGGAGAGTGCAGAACCCGGAAGACCCGAGAGCTGGAACCCCGATGACATTGCTGCTTATATTCGAAGCCTTCTTGCCCCGTTTTAAAACAACATGCTGGTGGAGGCTAACGCCATCAGCTAGCAAGAAGCAGTTAGGTTTCATCACCATGGGAACAACAATAATGGCTTCTTCCTAGCCGGCCGTATGCCGTCGATGACGCGAAGCATTTTAGCACCAGTCGCTACTTAAATGTTGTCTGACTAACCGCATTCATCAGTGGACGTGGGTCTATTGCATCGTTTCTTGGGGTTAATTACAGTAAAATGACAGCACTAGCGACATTGGCGCCGACGCTTCGAAATAGTCTTCTTCCTTTTCTATGCGGGTAGCTTCAATGTCTTGCTCAGCTCATTACCGCCCTCTAGTGCGCTCGACTGCGAACCCCCCCAAGAACAGACACCTATTTTTTTTCTCTCCGGTTCCCGTTTTCAGTTGACCTTTTCTTTTTTCATCCCGGCAAACAAATACACCTATTAAATTCATTTCCCGTGCCAAAACGAGTACTTCCGAGAGAAATAAAATATATACAAAGAGTAATGTTTTCGATATTTTTCCGCGCAGTTGATGACGCAATCACGCAACGTCGAAGGCGTTACCGGCGGTGCATGATGGTTATTGCAGTATACCAGCAGTTGTTGTTTTTTTCTCCTCCCGTCCAGAGCGCACACACACACACACACACACACACACAGCCCGTCGTCCAGCTCGAACCCTCCCCTGAGGCGGGGACCAGGACCTTGTTTTATCCCAAAATGCCGCTTTAATTTCCGCGTGTTCCCTTTCGGTTGGGGTTCTTGGCCTCCGGGGCACCGCGACTGAGGTACGTAGACGTTGTTTTCTGTTTATGCGTGATAGACATTTCCAAGACGCCGTTACACGCCCCCCCACCACCGCCCCCCCTCCACTCCCCACCTCCTCCTCTCCGGCCCTATTTTGAGGGCTGCTGGACAAAACAAACAAAACGACGGCTATCGGAATGCCCGCCAGTAACCTCCGTGGTGCGGCCAACTCTTGCGGTCCCACAGATAAGCGAGCGCAGAAATCGCCCTGTTACTTAACGCTCTCAATTGTTGTTATTAACTTTTATTACGCCCGTGTTAAACCGTGATGTGTTAGCCCGCGTTGTCGGATTAGCAATCGACTGTCGGGGCGCTCATGTGATCGCAGGCGTCTGCCTTTGCGCTTTGTCACGTAGCGGGGGTCGGGGTCTGCGTGTAGGTATCTGGGTTCGGCTGGAGATCAGCCCCGTGACACCCGACACCCGCGGGAGGGGAGGGGGGGGGGGCGTGGCGTGTTTGCGCCCCTTTCGCGCTCGGGAATTCAGTCAACCCGCCTTGCCATCGCGATGCAGATCGGCTGAGATGATGGCGCTTTCCAGGATGAGGGAGCCGCGGGGCGTCGACAGCTCGCTCCTCAAGGAGCTGAAGTCGTGCTGCGCGAGGGAGGCCTGCTTTCTTCCGCGGGAGACCGGCCTGCGGCTGATGGAGTCGAATTCCAAAGAGGTAACCCACTGACCCACTTGGGGACGCCCCTCGCTCCCGTTGACGTGAGGAGGTTGTGAATGTGTTGCGCCTTTTCCAGGACCACGCCGGAGTGTCAGCCAAATGCCGAGACTCCAGGGTGGAGGAGCTGTGGGGTCTGACCAGCTTCTTCGGCTACAGCACCCAGACTTTTGTGCAAGCTGTTAATTTGCTGGACAGATTCCTCACCAACATGAAGGTATGGGTTCAAGCGCAGTGTTTCCACACAGCAACAACAAAAAATATGCCAGGTCACGCTGAGAGCGGCGACCTCTCTGCTCCCGAATCACGAGGCCGTTGACCGCGGTCGCCGCCGCGTGTTGACTGTGACAGGTGCAGCCCAAACACTTGCCCTGCATCGGGGTCTGCTGCCTCCACATCGCCGCCAAGATGATCGAGGACGAGGGCAACGTCTCGCCCACCCACGAACTCATCCGCATCAGCCAAAGCAAGTTCACCGTGTCCGACCTCTGCCGAATGGAGAAGATCATCTCAGAGAAGCTCAGCGTGGAGCCCCGGGCGGTGACGGCCTTAACCTTCCTGCACCTCTACTACTCAGCCTTCGCCTCTGGGAGGTAAACATCTCCCGCCTCTGCTCCTCAGCTCCGATTTTTTCGCTGAAGCGTTGCCCCAGTTTGCATGGAGTCGGTCAAACGCGATTCTACATCACAGTAGGATTCCCCTCTATATTTTAAGGGAGGAGATCCCAAGCATTGGGAGACTGGAAGCCCAGCTAAAAGCCTGCTTATGCCGGCTTGTTTTCTCTAAAGCAAAAGTAAGGATTGATTGTACTCGGGCGACAATTTCACAGCATAGCAACGCGGACTTTGAGCCCCGAGCCTCACGTACGCGCTGGCTTTCTCCCCTGCAGCCGTCGGTGCTGGCCCTCTCCCTCATCGCTCAGGAGTTCGAGGCCCTTCAGTCCATCGCTGCAGTGAAGATTGTCCAGCAATTCCAAAGATACCTAAAGGTACCCCGAGATATTTTAAGTGGGCTTGTGATGAGCCTCTATTGTCGTTTTTTTTTTCCCCCCAAATAACTGATTATTTTGCCTATAAAATGTCAACAATAGTGCCAGTCTGAGGGGCCCACGGCTCACGCTGACGCCAACTTGCTCTCGTTTTTGTCCAGCTAATGATTGCAAGGATTTTAATACAGATAGATAAGTTGTTTACAGAAATGAAGAAGAAAAAAAACACTTGTCGACGTGTTCTTCAAATGTAGCTGATTGTCAGATTACTGAGATTGTCGCCACGTAATTTCAGTCGAATCGTTTAATTCACTGACAGCTGCACCTTGGGCTGTGATGACTTAAAAAAAAAAATGTTATCAGTCCAATTCACGTCCAGCTTTACACATCGTGCATTGTACTTCTGTGGCGAATGAATTACATTCCAACGTGTAGAGAGTTGGAGAGAGACTGTCACTGTAACTGTGCACAAGCACAAAAACGACAGAGAACACTGGCACCTTCTTGTTAATATTCGAGTGTCACAGCCGGTTTTTAGACTGGCGTTGCGCCTGTGGCAGCATAGTTCATGCCTCCAATTTCACATTTCCACGTCTTTGTTTGTCATATGGTAACTCAGGAAGTTGCACAACTTGCCTGACAGCGTTTGCAGACGCAGTCGGCGCGAGACTATTTCTGTCTGCAGCCTCTCAGACGCTTCCTGCCTTATCTCCCCCCCCCCCACAGATCAGTGACAGCGAGCTCCTCCACTGGAAGGGACTTGTGGCCAAGTGCATGACCGAATATTGCTCGAGCGAATGTAACAAGCCGGATAACAAGAAGCTGGTGTGGATCGTGTCCAGGAGGACGGCTCAGAACCTCCAGGCTAGTCATTTCAGCGTGCCCGGCCTGCCAACCATTCCTGAGGGGAGCTGGGACGAGAGTGAGAGGTTAATACCCCAGTTTCATTTTCATAGATTTCCCTGCCTGCTGCACGTTCTGTGACTCTATTTAAATATGTTTAGCTGAGACGAGGTGGCCGAGTGGTTAAGGCGATGGACTGCTAATCCATTGTGCTCTGCACGCGTGGGTTCGAATCCCATCCTCGTCGCATTTACTGTAATTTCCCAGTTTGGGATCAATAAAGTACATCTATCTATTGGCGGCGCACCTGGCTTGATGCTGTTTTTGTATTTGCGCCGGTATGACGCCGCATGTTAAAGTGCACAAGCACGCTGCCATGTTTCTTTTTTGATTGATATCAGGAAAAAAAAAAAGATTTTCTGCAAAATTTTGTATATCTTGACGCGCAGTTGGTGCGAGTCCTCCTCGCGGCTCGTCTCGACAGTTTTCACTCGGGCTGTGAATTGTAGAGGAGGCAAAGATGTGGCCTCTGACAGCAGCAGCGCAGCCACGCATTTCCCGTAGCGTTTTTTTTTTTTTAAACTCCGCTGCCCGGGCGGCGACGTCCCCTGTCCTCGACACCCGTTAACGGCCTTCCTTTCCTGTCACAGCGAGGACTCCTGCGAGGACATGAGCTGCGGAGAGGACAGCCCATGCGGGTCGCCGGGCAGCGACGGCGAAGGCTCCTTCTTCCCGCCGTCCTTCCTCAAGTGCAGGAAGTGACGGCTCCTCGACCCAAGAGCGTCCGTCCTCTAACCTGTAACTAACACAAGTGGATCGCCGTGTTCCCCCTTATGTTTCACTCGCCATGAATAATGTAGGAATGTCAAACGATTACAACGTTTTTGCTCATCAAGTGCCTGTGTTTTAACTCTGCGTCCTTTTATCGTTAGAAAACATATCGTAATAATGCAAAATGGAAAAAATTGCAATTTTTTCTGGGCAGCTTTGATAGCAACACGTCTGAAGACTTAATATGCAGCGGTGTCCAAGCTCGACACATTCCAGGAAAAAAACAAAAAACAAAAACTAGCGACGGCGCGAGTGAGGAATCTCGATGTCCGTCGTGACTTGCTGGCTACCAGCGAACGTACTCGCTCGCACGTCCTCAGTCTTTTCTAAAAAAAAAACAGTTTTGATAATTAATGCATATTTACAGTATCCTGCAGATGGAAATGTATACAAAAGTAATTCTCATGTGCCATTCAAGACATTGTCATGTGAAAGTACCGGACTGTATATGCATGGTGGAAATGTGTGATCATGAGCGGTTGTTGTTTACTATGTTTACCAAGATAAGCTTACTGTAAAAAAGGAAGAAAAAAATGTACATAACATGTAAAAACAAAAAAAACAAGAAAAAACTGTATGTCTGTGAATGCGACATAATGTGCATTGTATCTGGATATGATGTCCCAAACTGAATGTGTTGGTAGGGTTAGAAATAATCCTACCAAATAAAGTAACTTACTTTTAATCCATTTTTTATTATTATTATTCTTTCCCCTCGTGTCATGTCATTGTGTGTGGTAAACTTTTTTTAGAAACCCGTGCTCACACTTAAAATTCTAAAGCTTAGGAGTGTTTGCTTGGTGTTAAAACGGTGTCAGAAGGTCACGTATGCAAGGCCGGAGAACAGGTGCTGAACCTGTGACCCGTCAAGATGTCGTGAGCGGCGGTGAAAAGTGCTGCAGTTGGAAATAGTTGTGTTATGTCAGCGGACTGTAATAATAATAATAATACATTTTATTTATAGGCGCCTTTCAAAGCACTCAAGGTCGCCATACAAGATAAAAAACAATCGATAAAAACATGATAACCAACAACGTAAAGTGCTGTACATAAGGCAACAGTCAAGTGCAGCAGTGGGGTCATTCCAGTCCCGTGGTCATCGTGACCACTAGTCTGGAAAGGTGAGTTTTAAGACGGGATTTGAATGTGGTGATAAGAGTCCAAATGTTGTACGTCCTGTGGCAGAGAGTTCCAGAGGTGGGGAGGGGGAGCCGAGCGGCTGAAGGCTCTCGCCCCCATGGTGGCTAGCCGAGCAGGCGGGAGGGCGAGTTGGACGGAGGAAGAGGACCTTAGAGTACGAGAAGGAGTTTGTGTGAAGGAGCTCAGCAAGATACTGAGGGGCGAGGTAGTCGATGGCCTTGGAAGTGAGAAGAAGAATTTTATTGGTGATGCGGGTATTTGATTGGAAGCCAGTGGAGCTGCTGCAGGACAGGTGTTATACGACTGGAAGAGGGGGGCTCTGGAAATGATTCGGGACCAGATTCGCGACCAGAGTGTGAACCAGGATAGAAGTACCGCTGGGCGTGAGGGATGGGCGGAGGCGCGAGATGTTACGTGGATGGAAGTAGGCTGGGCGGGTGACATTATTGATGTGTGAGTGAAATGAGAGTGTACTGTCGAGGACGACACCCGGACTCTTAACCTGGGAGGAGGTGGAAAACGTAGGAGTTCTCGAAAGAGATGGAGAAACTGTAGGTGTCCAGTGTTTGACAATAACTGATTATTGCACAATATAGTCCCAGGCATATGCACTGAAGACCAAATCAGCATCAGAGGTCATGTTTTCAAAATTTGTGTAACTACTGGAGGGTCACACGGAATTCTTACAGAAAAAAATATAAATTTTTCAAAAAGGTATGCACATCTTTGCCTTCTTTAAAATCAAAATTTTAATTAAAAAAATACTACTTGTCATCAGTGAAAGTACGATAAATGTAGAAGTGCTATAAAAGCAATCATCTGCACTATTTGGACAGAACAGGAAAGCGTGCTCCAGATCATCCCGCACAATGGCACCATGCGAAGAAGCGATGGCTACTACAGCATGGTGCTGCACATACATATTTTCAGTTGCTTGAATTCTGTGCAGTCATACGTTCATCGACATATTTCTTTGAAACCTGTGTCAAGAGTTCTGGGTAAACAAGTGAAAGACAAAACCAAGACGTGGGGACGGATACTTGGATGCTGCGTTGTTTGCGCTTGGCACTGGGACGCCGTCGACGAGGCGCTTCTCTCCGTCTTACCTGACGTTTGGGAAGGGAGCGCCTTCACCTTCTGAGCCGGCAGGAAGCCATCAGGTTCGCTTTTACGCGTATCACCTTGTTCTGCCAAAAACACAGTTTATGGTTGGATGAAGTCTAAAGAAATTGATGCATGTATTCTCTGAGATTTGCCCCCTATGGGTTTATGGGTCTTTGGGGAATGCATTTTCAGGGAAAGAGGTGGCTATCAGAATAGAATATTTTTATTATTGTCCTGGTGAAGCAAGAAAAGGTTCAGAAGAGAACAATGGAGAGTCTCCAGGCACAAAAAACCAGCCAAAGCCCTCAGCAGGGAGACATGGTGTTTGGAGACAGTAAAAGTAAGGGGGTAGAAGCTGGACCCAGAGTTCCTCGGACTTTTTACTTTGGCAAAAGTTGAGAGTAAAAGTGTTTGACTTATTGACAGCTCAGGAAAAAAATCTTATCAAAGGTCAGCATTGATCACCTGAAACCTAACTATGAGGAGGCTCCAAGGATTCCGAGAAAACTGATAGGAAGGACGCATCCCAGTCTTTGCCATCACCCCTGCTCCATCTGCAGCCACCTCCTCGACAGCAGCTGGCACCTCCACTCCTACTGAGGAAAAATGTAGGTAAACCTGAGACCCTCAATCTGATATATAGGTCATGTATACTTGTAAAAAAAAAAATGGATGTAAAAAAAAAGGTTTTTATAAAAGATAGAAGATGTTTCATGTCTTTTTATTCAGATATTTCTTTTATGATGTATTATTCTACATTTTAAATCACACCTCGGATTTTAAGTTCAACATTTTTCCAAACGGTAGATGTTAAGAATGCTTGGAAAGGCAAAAATGTCCATGTGCTGCTGTCCAGAATTATTCTACTGGGACATTAATAGGACAAGTCCAAATCAGGAAGTTGAGGGCAAGGTAAGCTTAACTATTTTTTTTTGTCCATCCGTTTATTTGTATTGAACCAGGAGGTCTCTAAATGTTGATATACCATGAGTTAACTAAATCAATTCTCTAGTTCATTTCCTGGGGCCAGGAAATAAACTAGAAACATCGTTTCAAAGGTGGCAACCAGGTACGGTTCATCGATTCATATGCAGTGGCGGATATATGGAACAGGACGACAACGCAGCCAACGGTAGGCGCAGAGGAGGTCCTTTAGTTTTGATGTACACTCAAAAAAATATAGATTTTACTTTTATGACTTGTATTGCTGTTTCTCTAACCGTAAAATGTATTGTTTTGAGAGTGAGTCAACATTGTACTTGCAAAATTAACAGATCTTGACGTTATGTAAAACTTCTTATTTCCTCATTTGTCATTATACCCTCATGATTTAATTACAATATTTGATGCATGAACAGTAAAAAAAAAACAAAAAAAAAAACACTCTTGAGCCTTGTGCCTGATCCTGCAGGCAATGCTACCACCAAAGTGAAGGAATGTTCACAAGGTAAGAATTTTAATATGCTGTACGATATTTCCCATTATAAAGGCCATGGGAATGTTTTTGTACGTGTATTATCATTCAGAGTAAATCACTAACTTACTAGTCCTTTTTGAGACTGTAATTTGTCATGCCGTTAAACTGTTCTGGGTTAAAGAGGCGTTTCAAATAATTTGGTCATCCATCTCCTGTTTATAGGCAGACAAACTGTTAGGTGCATCTCTCAGTATAACCACTGAATATAATTAAGCACATTCTCAGTATGCTGTCAGTGTCCTGGGATGCTTGGAGAGGAACTTCCAGTCTCTCTCTGAATTCAGATGGATCGAATCACATGACCGAGTCAAGGTAAGATGAGTCTCAACCTGTGTCGAAAGTGCGCACTTCAAACTGTAGACCAGTTTTAAATTGTCTTGATAGGCCAAGTAAAATCAGACGTTTAAGGTAAGACGGTAAGGTAAGTAATTTACGCCATGATTTTTCATGAATATTGTCATCACGTTTTGGTGCAGGGAGAAACGGTAAAAACGGGCTATTCTAAGGCCACTGCTCGCAAGCGGAAAGTGCTCGCAAAAAAAAGACACCCCCTTTTCCCATTGGTTGAAAATGCACCACATCAACCAATCAGAAATTAGATAGCAAAAACCCGGTTGTTGCTAAGGGAAAGGAGAAAGCTTTGATGGCGAGATGTGAGAGATTTTTCGACATGAATTGGGCACGTTTTGGAGCGCTCAGTTAGCCGTGCTTTCGTTGTTGGTTTCGTGTGACACAAACAATGAGGCGGCCGCTGAGTGTGGAGCGGCCAGAGCAGCTCTTCGCCGACCTGGAGCGAGGTTGAGGGGGGCGTGGAGCCAAAGTCTGAGGCCAGAGAAGAGTGAGGACTTTGAGGATGAAATGGCCGGTCCAAAAGACTTTATTGTTTTTTTTCCGCTGACACGGTCGGGACAATCTGCGGCGACACCAACCAAAAAATGCTGCGAAAAACAAGGAGCTAGGCCGGAAATACCGGTGGACCGACATGGAGACGGAGGACCTGCGCAAGTTTTTTCGGCCTCCTGATCTACATGTCGCCGGTGTCGCTGCCAAGTCTCCGAGACCACCGGCGACAGAATCACATTTTGTCGGCGCCCCCTTCCAGCCAAGGTGGTGACAAGAGGCCGGTTCCGCTCCGTATTTTGGAACATCCACCTCAGTGACCCCGAGGAGGGCGCACGGAATGACAGGAAGACGGGAACGCCAGGCCACCACGAACTGTTTCTGGTCAGGCCTCTTTGCGATGACATCCTCAGCGCCTGGATGGTGGCGACCAAGGCAAAAACAGGCCTGACGCAAGACATGAAGGAGGAGCCTGGCTGAGTCGAGCAGCGGCTACACCTTCAATTTCAGCTTACACACGCTGGCAAGGCTGTCACTGCAAGTGAGCCTGGGCTGACTTACGCTGTGGTCATGAACCTCGTTCAGCCATGGACAGTTTTTACACCGGTCCCAAACTGCTCACGGACCTGGCCAGCATGGAAGTTTGGCGCATGTGGCACCTGCACGGAGCAGAGCAGTGAGGGATTGCCCCCAGCGGGAGGGCAAACGGCTCTCACCGAGAAATGCGGAGGGGGATCCGTGAGATGGATCAGAGAGGGAACCACTCGCGTTTTGTGAGGTGGATGGACGCGCGGGAGGCGCCTGCGTGCTCCACCGTCCGTCCCGCGTTTTCGGGTGACACGGCATGGGCGAGACGGGTGTTCCCCAGAGCACGTTCCTGCGCCCGTTGCCACGGTCACGGATGCTGGCCAAAAAGCCACCAAAGGCAGATTGGAGTGTGCACGCTGCCTCCGGGTGGACAACAGGAGGAGTGACACCCTCTGGAGGTGTCAGGCCTGTGACCTGCCTGTCTGTCTTGTGGTGGGCAGGATGGAGTAGCACAGATAATTTGCTTTGTAAATAGTCGCAGCCCCAGGAATTGCCTGCGTTTTAATGTAAATAGTAGGGGTGTAACGGTCCACCATACCTGCGGTTCGCTTCAACTTTCGTTTTTTAAGTTGAGGTTCGGTTCAAACTTCGGTTCGGTTCGGACATTTAGCAGTCGCTTGAATCCGTGGTTTTCAACAACACCATAAAACTCCAACAGCGTTGGTAATTGCTTTTGCTCGCTCTGATTTCGGACCCAGTTTCATTGTGAAGGCTTCATGAAGATCTGGCTGTTCTCATGGGCTCGTCGCTGCTGCGCCGGGCTGAGCGAGGTCTCTGTCGGCGTGATATCTCTTCATACGCGCTAGCATGTTTGAGGCGTTACCCCCTCGCTCCCGCAGACAGTTTCGCTGAACACAAACAACAAATAACTAGCGTCTTGATACCAACACGACCGCCAGCCTCTGTGGGCTCAACTGGAAATCCAAAATGCCTCCATACGGACGACCGAAGAGCCGCCGGAGGGTTCTGCTAGTTCAGGTCTGTCTGCCATCAACACGTGTGAGAGGTTATGCTGCATTCAAGTGCTCCTCGTAATTTTGACATGCGCGACCAAACCGCGGTTCAAGATGAGAAAACGAGTCACTAAACCGAACTCCTCTGAACCGCCGTTTAGCGGTCCGGTTCAAAACTGTTACACCCCTAGTAAATAGTCATGGGTGGCTTTTTTTTTTAAATTTACAGTTTGTACTCACATTCTTAGTTCTAAGAGAAATGGTTTGTTAAACATGTTTGTGGTTTTCCAAGTAAAAGGAAAAAAAGGAACTTTTCCACTTTTGGCTTTTATGTATATATATTTTTTTGTTATTTTACGTTCAATGAGTTAATACAATATGCCCAAATGAACAAAAACTAACGTAAAAGTCACACATGAGGTTGTCAACCAGCTCTGTCGTGAGAGCTGCTTAACTCTCCCAACATCTCCAATAAACCGGACCCAGTGGTATGGAGATGACCCGACATGCCCATCCCTCGTCCGTCTGAAACACATCCCGGTAGGCTGCAAGATGAGCCCGTCCCGAGGTCGTTAAATGTGGCAGATGCTGAGGTGCCTTCAGCTGG
>CAAKHG010044208.1:7817-34451 GCA_901007715.1 Dactylopterus volitans
ATTGGCAAAACGCAGACGGCAGAGCTCGCTCTCTCTCTCTCTCTCTCTCTCTCTCTCTATCTCTCACTCTCTCTCTCTCTCTCTGTCTCTCTCTCTCTCTCTCTCTCTCTCTCTCTCTTCCTTTTTCTCTCTCTATCTTTCAAGGTACTTAAAGAGAAAAAAAGAAAAGAAAAAGAGTTGTTTTTTCTTCCGTACAATTTTTTGACAGACTCCTCCTATAATTTGGCAGAGAGACACAATCATTCCACTTGTCATTGCCAAGAATATGCAACTCATTTCGGTTACTATTTTTCTATATCTGGTACAGTTATTAAGATAAAGCTCAACATAGCGTGTGTCAAATCGTGCTATCAAGTGCCAAGTTATTAAGCATTTCATATTTTTGGCAACTGATTCTAGATCGCCAACTGTACGAGAAGAACTAGTAGAAATATTTGGCTCTTCTGGATGATAAAGATTGGTAAAGGCCATTTGGACACGAGAGCTTTTTTTGCTATTTAAAATTTTTCAGCAACCACCTTCTTCATCTCCTATTCACACATGCTTTAACCAATCTTCACCACATTTGGTGAATACTTGATCCAGGAGCCTTTGTTTTGTTTTGTTTTGTTTTGTTTTGTTTTAAAGTGTATTACAGTTTATCATTATTTGATGATGAACCTTTTGAGGGCGTGGCCTCACGCACACGCCACAACTCATCAATACTTTCTCTGATTAGGACCAAATCTGGGGGTGTTGAACATAAAACCAGACTGCATAGGCAGAACATTTTGTGCAATTCTACTCCGAGAGTGTGCTGGAATATTAGTATATTATTTCTCCGGTTTTGTTGTATTGATATGTGGTGCCTGAGTTTCGCATGGGCCTGGGTATGATGGACCAAAGCATGACACCAATAACTCCACCCTCTGGTGAATTATAAAATGCCACCGTGTCTCCATCACACACCAATCACCAACGCTGCTGTCTAATGGGATGTAATTCAACAGTAAGTTGCGCCAGTGTACGAATAAAATCGAATTGACTATTGATTGACAAATTAACTGTTGCTGGTAGTTCAGTTAATGTTTTATAGCTAAAAACAACACCTAACAAAAAAAAAAAAAATCACACAAAAGATTAATGGAGTACATAAAGAAAAGCTGAGAGAAATCAATTCTTATGAAATACAAATTGGCTTTGAAGGCATCACTGTGTTTAACAACCTGTAACTCATGAAAGGGGCTCTTCAGTACCTCCAGAACGGCTTATTTTTTAAACAGAGCTTACGTACATTTTATTATATAAAGCTGCTTCCTCGGAAAACAGAATGAATAAAAGAGAAGCTATTCACTGTCAGACATAAAAAAAAGCATGTACATCCACATAAAAAGGAACATTCAGAATCAATAAATAAACCTCTATTTTCCAACAGCGATAGCGCCTACAATACAAGACACTGGATCTAGTTTAACATCAGTTCTACAATTGGCAAATATTTCTGTGTGAATCTCTTCCCAGTATGACTTCAGTTTTGCTCAGTCCCAAAAAAAATGTGTGTTTATGATTACTCCAGCACAAATCTGCTTTACTTCTATACATTGACACATTAGATACCAAAATTTTGAATTTCCAATTTAATTCCTTCCATAGTGGACTGTTATTTATTTTATGTTATTCTCATTCGTGGGGGGTAAATGACTCTCTGTGTTCAGTTCTACATTCTTTTTGATGAAGTTTCTTTCCCAAAAAAAAATTTTTTAAGTTAATATTCTGTAAATTATGTCAATATGTCTACCAGTGTCTAAGTTGATGAACATGCATTAGTTAATTCATGTAAGTACTCCAAGTCAAGAGTGCAACCAAAATTAGATATTACTTTTTTTTGACAATTCATTCAACTTAGACAAGGAGGAGGAGGCTCCAGCCTTCATGCTGCCGTGTGAGAAACCCTCTGGAAGATCTGACAGACCGGAGGTGCTGATCTGCTTCCCCGACCTTCTGCTGCAGGACTCGCCCCTTGTACCTGCTTCATGTGAGAGTCAGCAGCACTCTGGGCAGGAGACGCAGCGACGCAGACGTGACTGGTTTAAGACCACGGGACATGTTAGCATGTTTACAGCAGCAACACAAATGCGCAGTCTTCCCTCGAGCACTCACATGTGTGCATACATAATTCTGCACATGCACACGGGATGATTAAAACATTCCCCTGCACTGAGCAACCCATCAGAAATGTTTTAAAAACTCCAAAGAGGCAGCACCGATCTAGTCATGATAACATCATATACACCGATCAAGCATAACATTATGACCACTGCATGTTCAACCTAGAATATGATGCAACAGCCCTGGTCATCCCACTCATACGCTTCATGGTGACAAAATATTAGCGACTCTCCGTGTAACCCAGAGCAGTTCAACAACATCACAAATTAGTCCCAATAACAATCATTCACATATGTCAACACCTCTCCCACACACAAAAGTTCAACATTAAACTCCTCCTGAAGGGAGATTTTGTTGCAGGGCTGTTGGATTATCTTCCATGGTGAAGATGCAGTGGTCATAAAGTTATGCTTGATCGATGCATGTCCCCATGGAAACTGGAGGTGGGTAAACGAAAGCCTTGTCTCTTCATACAGCGTTCATGAGCTTCTCTGCTGGTCCTCCACCATCTATCGTGGGAAAGATACTGACTCTGGAGATGCCTCGCACAACCCACTTTGATAAATCTGAACTATACCTTTAATGCGTCTAATGTGAGTGTTATTTTTTTTAGATAAGCTTTGAACTCTCATTACACACCACATCTTTGTCATTAAATGTTTATATAGTCATTGCACTTAGTGCCACAAAGACTGTCCAGCCCTCCAGTTCCGAAAAGCAGAGACGATATCAATCTTTAGACTTGTGATTAGGAAGTGGTTACAGCTTGCTCATATTCACACACATTTAATCTTACAGTTGGGATAGCACTGAAACATGAAAATGATGTATCTCTCCACACATGCCAAACTCAGTGCAGTGAAGAAAGCATTATTGGTTTATATGGTTAATTATTAGTAATTAAGCATTTCCATGCCTCTTCGGGGACTGTCAGGCAAATCATCCATACTTAGTTATTAGATGTAGAAATATTTTATTAATGATAAAGAGGAGCATTTGAATTCATAAACATGAAGAAAAAAAATTTTTTTTTTTAAACTCCTGCAGCACTGATCCACAGATACTGAAAATGGGGAGATCTTCTGTATGAACTCCCAGTACTTGAAAAGAGCATCCAGCATTTCAGTTCAAATAACACTAACTCCACACAAGGAACGACAAAAAAAATCTGAATAAATCTTTCAATTCCTCGAATGAAAAATATTTGGAAAACTAATGATAACTAGTTTAAAACTTGCTTTTGTACTCTGCCGTCATTCGGGCTCGGGATAAACAGCTGTCCAAAATCACATAAGCTTACTTTTACACAATATCACAACAGAGGTCCCCTGCATGCTCCACTGCAACGCCGCCACACACATTCTCAACACATTATCTACAATTTATATGGCCTGTGTTCTCTCTTAAAAAATAAATAGCGTTAATCAAACAGTGTCATCTCATTACATCACTGCTCTTTCCTGTCAGAACACACAGCAAAATCTGGCTTATTTCTCCAACTCCACTTGGCTTAAAGGGACCATGTAGTATATTTTAATCGCAAAACATGACTCATAATATACTTATATGCACAGCTATACTCTTTTAAAGTGCTGACTCAGGTCGAGTGATCGGCGCGCCTGTATGTCCTGACCACGCCCCCTCGCTCCACTAGCTTACTGCCTGCTGACCACTTGCTAACTGTTGACCTGCAGCGAAAACACAAGCTAATGGCATCGTTTTGCAACCCAGCTGTTAAAACTTTCTGTCCCCAACTTGCAAACCACAGTTACTACCTACACTATTTATTCAGTGCTGCCTTACCTACGAGCATCCCTGCTGCCAGGCCGGTCCAGGCATGCCTTACCGTGCTGATGGAGCCACAAAAATGTCACATAAATAAACCAAATTAATGTCGCATTTTGGGGAGGTCGCTCAACTCCAGTTCCAGAGTGAAATCACTATATAAACGTATCGTATAATTGCCTTTATTGTAAAAAAAAAAATAAAAATACAGTGCAAAATACACAGAATCCCCACAATTATTACTGCACGCAATGTGCAATGCACTCCTAATGCCTAAAGTTTCCACTAAGCACTTGGGTTTGGTTTAATACGCATTTTCTGGCGTTTCCATTGATAAAAGTTGCAGACGGTTCCAAAGAAACCGTATTGCACCATCCTGATTTTGGTAACCCCTCCGTTAGGGTACCTAGCACACTGATCCTGTACTTAAGGGGTGGGGCTAGACACACTGCAGTCGCTGATTGGTCACATGGATCGAATAAATCACAAATATCATCAATTTCATGAGCGGAAATTGCAGACTTTTGTTTTTCTGTGGGAAATGGAAGTGCATAATACCGAGGGAGGGAGGACCTACTGGGGAGCTGGACGGAGCAGCGAGGAACCAGACGGTTCTCCAGCTGGTCTCTCAGAGAGGCTGCGGGGGGCTTCCAGCCAACGGCCGAGCAATGAAGGACCAGAAGCTAAAAGCTCCGCTGTGATGATTGTCTTATCGAAGACCGCAACAGCCGGAGTGTGTGGACAGGAAGACGTGGAGGAGGTTTCCACAGGATGACCATCCAGAATAACCCCGACCATGTACGGTACCGTCTGCGGTGGAGACGCAAACCAGATCCAGCATTTACCGTTCCAACGTGTAACATACCGAACCGAGCTGAACTGCTTTGTGCGAACGAGGCATAATTTAGTACTTGAGAGAAGTAAGAAAAACACCAAAAATGTCATGGAGGGCAGGTTGTCTGCGTGAGTGATGTAACCCCCCACACTCCATCTGTCTCTCCCCACAGCTGGAATTCTCTCTGCAATCTACACACCTGCCAGCAATCAAGCATCAGTCTGCACCTCATCGAGCCCAATTTTCGGTCCCTAATCTGAAATGTGATAGGTTCACACCAGATACGCCAAGGCAACAGCTCATTACTCATACCTGTAAAGTACAGTGTGTGCACTGTAAATCTGAACCTGTATTTCCAACAAAGTGCCTGCAAATCTAAACCTGTATTTCCAACAAAGTGCCTGCAATTTCAAATCAATTTTAATTGTGCAGGCAGGAATCCCGAGTCATGTCGCCTGACTGGGTTTTACAAGCTGTGCAGTGAGCGACACCGTCTGACCTTTGACCCTCAATCGGAGTGAGGGAAAAATGCAACTAAAAACATTGATAACAGGGGGGATAAAGAAGAGACTTCAGTCAGAACTTCAGAGGAGGAATCCTCTCTCAGGACAGACATGTAATAGAAACTCACATGTATAGAAACTAAAATCAAAACATTTCACAGATAGCAAGAACAGAAATTAGCTTTGAATCAATCCTACTGTATGTAGAAAAAATTTGAAGCCATACTAGTTTTTTTTTTACGTTTTTTTTTTTTGGGGGGGTGGTAATATTTTGTACTTTATCATAGCATGACTAATGTGAGTGGTATGTGAAACAGAGCCCCTACATAAACAAAGGCTGTACCTACCATCTCAGGTAGTTCTAAAGCACACCAGGTGGACCAAACTGTACTTGCACTGTCTGTTTCAAAGTAAATAAAAACTAGAAATATGCATTATTGTTTACCAAACTGTGAGCCCGGAACGCTGGTACATAGACAAACGTGACTTCTTTGTACTGTTACAACCCATCATAGGAACTAGTCATGAGAGATTCGTTGTAACTGAAATCAGCCCACTATGCTAATCACCAGATAGTTAAAGTTAGGATAAATAAATGCATTTATTACAGTCAAAACTCTGTAAAATGTCATTTAGTAAGAGCAGTTTTTGGGAGCGAGAGGCCCTGAGTGTGGGCTGAAGGTTTGAATGTGTCATTATCTGTTAAGCGGATCAGCAACTTTGCTCTCCAGCAGTTTAGAGTAGAAGGTTGGAGACAGATGTAATAATTATATGGCAAGATTTATTTAGCAATGCTTAACCACAGGCTTTTTAAGGATATCCAGAGCAATACCACATTTCTGTAATGAATTTACAATATTCGGCATTGGCCAAAGATCCTTGGCTAGTTTGGCCGGCAGGGGTTCTAGGAAGCAGGTTAGTTGGTTTTGAAGCCAGGTTTGAGACCAGGTTGGACAATATTTCCAGGGAAATAGTCTCAAATTTAGGAAGAGCAAAGACTGGCTATGACTGTGCATAAGGCTCCTCTGCGGAGGCAGCCGGAATGGTGGCGGTGATTTTCAGTTTAATCTCACCTATTTTGGTGAGGGAAAAAAAAAAAAAAAATGAAATCTACCAAATCATTGTCCATAAATGATGGCCCATTGACAGTCAACGGCTGCTGGATGAGTCAAAGAGAAATCTGGATTTGAGAGGGACTGTTGTTGCCAGTAAGAGCACACTTACGACTTAATCGATCCATGCCACACAGGATAGGAGGCTTCGAGTTCAATGTCTGAGACAGAATTTGTTTTAATACATGGCTGACTCGCACTGAAAGCCGTCCTTAAGTGAAATGGCCTTCAAAATGTGCTGTCAGTCTCTTTCAGCATGGCGGGCAACACAGGATCATAACACAGATGAATCAGGAATGTTTGTGGCCACTTTTTTTTTATTTTATCAGTAGTTGGCATAGCAACAGAACTATGAAGACATTTGAGCAGTGCTCCTCAGAGATGGACGACTTAGTCAAAGCAGGAAATGGTTGCGAGCGGAAGAAGACAAGACGAGACCATAATTGTGCTTTCCAATACTCGTGATTTTCTAAACAAAGTGGTATCACTGCTTAAAATTTAGAATATTTTGTTTGGGATATGCACAATTGAGACAGTACAGACCAGCTGACTGAAAACTAAATGTTATTAGATCTTGCTTTTTTCTCTGCATTATCCTGCTGATACTTTCAGGCAAAGCTACTTTCAGGAAACATGCAGACTGCTTCTGTGAATACTGGAATTCCCAAAGGCATGTTAGCATGTTAGCATTCACCCTCAACTGGGTGAGTCCAACCCCATTGCATTTGGGGGTTTAACGGTACATCAGTTTTAACTTGGTATGCACCTCAGTTTGGAACTCGGGGTTCATTTTCGGTTCAGCTTGCACTGTAAATACCTTTTTATTGCAAACGAAAGAATGCATTCAATTCAACAAGATGTAAAAAAAAAAAAAAAAATTGATAAAGGTAAAGGAATAAAGTCTTGTCTCCACAATTAAAAAGTGAGAGGAGGTTGCATTGATCCACATAAATTTGAGTTGAAGTGCAATAAGTCCAGCAGGAATCATTAAAAGTGTGTTCCCATGTGCGAGAGAGTTTATGTTGAGCTCCCTCATCCTTTTCTGAAGTCTGCCAATGTTTACAGTCTTTTGGTTTGCTTACGTCACTGTGAAAGAGACTGAGGGGCAGCCTGCCTTCCACCTGTATGTGTAAGAGATGCCAGAGCAGATGACCTTCACATGCCGATGGTGGTGAAATTAATGAGACAAAGCTGAATACGCAATCATTTACCATTAACTTAGTCCAAGGAGCTAATCTGAGAATGAGCAGCATGTCACTGCTGACGCTCACTAAGTAAAGGTTAGATAAGTTAGCCACGTAGGTTCAGTTATAGATCCCCTTTTACCAGACGTGGTTACACACACTTAAACGTTACATTACACACAGCAACTTCCACCATGATATTGTTACACGGTTGTTCCTTTTGTGTAATAGTTTCCAAATGTTAACAGGTATGCAGTTCTAACTACGAAAGCTATGAAGTTTACCTCCCGTTATGGAAGCTGACTTTGTTAGCAGTGACTTCTCGCAACATCAACACAGGCGCCGGTGGCCCCAAACTTCCTGTGTCAGATTAGACCCGCCCGCTTCTCCACAGCTCCGCCCTCTTTTCCAAATATGGAAACCTGAATTTGCGAGAAGATGGCAAAGGCCAAAATGTCCACAAACCAGTGGTTGATGGCGGCTTTGTCCAGCTATTCCAGTCTATGCTTGTATTCTGAGTTGATGGTGAGGATGATAATATCACATAGCATTAGCAATCAGTACTAGTACTTGCATGAGTTGGGGCATAACCTGTAGATGATGAACTTGTTTGCATCCTTCAACCAGGACTCCCTCTGAGCCTGGAGCCACATCGGATTATTTTTGACTGGAACATGTGGGCTCAATCACAGAATCGAAAAACACATCATGCATAACGGTTTGAATGACCATGTCCATGTCTTGTCTCGGCTCCACTCGTTCTCACAGCAACCAGTGTACCACGCCGCGCCGCATCATTCTCCGAAAAGTAAAAACAATATTCAATCAATGTATTTATTTGTAACTACCGCTAACAAGTTAAACTTTGATGAAAAGCTAAACAGCAAGCAAGTGCAATGACAGAAGTCATCGCAAATAAATGTCGAGGTTTAGGAAGACTCTGAAAAGTACTGCTAGCATGCGTGACCGTCTGAACCTGAACCAGCTACAATAGCGTAACATTGACAGGTTCAGCACGGAGCAGCAGTAACTGACATGGCTAACAATGACCACCAACACATGTGCATGTATGGGTAAATCTGCATTCAATTACATATTTTTGGGAAAAGCACGACTTTCTCTCGGTCTCTTTCTCTCCCTCCCTCGCTTTTTCTACTTCCCTTCCTCCTCCCTCTGAAGCTCAGTCCAAGTATGGACAATCAGTGTCTCCCAAGCTGAAGCATCTGGCTGGTCACGGAAGACAAGTCTACATGATCCCCAAAAACGCTGACAGTCATCTCAGCATGACTCTAAACTTTAAGATCACTGGCTTCAACTATATGGTCTTTGTTTCTTCCGAGACGATTAAAAAAATGTTTTCTTCATTGTGGCGGTGAGGGGCGTCTCACCAGCGCTTGTCCTGAGGCCAGGAGGGAAAACGCCGGTGGCTCGCGCTCAGGTCGGCCGGGTGAGGAAGCCGGCGGTTCGGGCTTGTGGTCGGCTACTGGTCGCCCCCTGGAGGGTTGCATGGAGGTTTTAAACTCACCACGTGATACTCGGGCTGCCGATAAAACAGGACAGTGTTCACTGAATGGATCAGAAAAACTGGGGGGGAAAAAAAACAGTCCGGCGTGATGAATGAGCATGTTGGCTGAAAACAGAAAACACAGTGAGCAGTAACGATGATGACACATTCGTCGGTGTGTTGATGGCAGATGTTTAAGCAGTAGAGGCATCTTTCATCAAACACAACAGCAGACGAAATATGATGATAAAGGGCAGGGCGGTAAAACCCAGAAAGACTGTGCAGAGCCTCTCTGATGATGAAGAGGAGGCCGAGCTGACTGCTTCTCAGCAGGGAAAAACTCATCTCCTATTCTGTGGAGAAGATCAGAAGGTTCTTAAAAGAGAAGAAAGGTCAGAGGGCTGTGAAGCCTGAACAGTTCTTCCCTGATTTAAATAGTTTTATCTGGTCGGTGAATCGCCTCAGAAAAGAGGAAAAGAGTTCAGTGATCAGGAGGTTTACAGACTCGGGAAGCTGGGAACTACAGCCAGAGCTGCATCTAATGGGGATGATGATTAAGTCCATGAGGATGTACGCTTTAATCTCTGCTGTCGTGTTTGCTGTGTTTATTTGTGTCATGGTGAACAATAATATTGGAGCCATTAACATTAATGGAGCATGCGGCGATGTTCAGGGGGCCTCTGTGTTTGAGCTGTGTGAGCTGACAAGGCTGGATGTGATTTTTTGTTCATGAGACTCGTAGGGCGAGTAGAAATGAGGGGGACCGGAGGAGGGAGAGGTCGGGGCAGGTTTTTCTCAGCCAGAGAAGCAGTCCAGCAGCGCTGGTGTAGGAATCCTTAGAGCTTTCAAACCTCAGTGTGTGGAGCTCCATCACATCACGTCTTCTAATGGCCAAAGGCCTTTATGAAAATGTGAAATTAGTCCTTCTGTGTGTGTAAGCCCCTATGTTAAGCATGGACAGAATGATTCTAAGTGTTATCAGAAACATCACCAATACCATTAGATGGGTATTTATTCCCGGGTTGTGATTTTAACCACACAGCCGATGCAGCAGTGGACAAAAATCACCAGGAGCCTCATCCCACCACTTCTGCTTGGCTTAATCGACTCATTGAGACGCGTGAGCCGAAGGACGTGTGGACGGGTTTCCATGGCAAGAATAGACAGTACATGTGGTCTCACTGCAGAGACAACACAAGGTCTCTGGCCAGACTAGACAGGTTTCAATGTTTTATACATCATCTTAGTGTTTTTTTTTTTTAAACCATTGTATCGTCTCGGTGGGTGTGTTGGATCATTCCTCGGTTCAAGTGCTCTATTTCTACCCAGAATGTGAAGACATTCAGGGTCTACTGGCATTTTAATATAGCTTGAATACAGCATGGCAAGACCGTTCTTTTAGAGTGGCTTTTAGGTTTTTATGGGTTTCGCATAGGGAGAAGAAGTCCATGTTCACGTCAATGCAGAAATGGTGGGATTTCGGAAAATCTGTCATAAAGCAATTTTGTCAGCGGTGCACTCGCAACGTCACAAACACATTACCAGATCCCTTCAGGGCCTGGAGACTGAGGTACAGCACTTACTGAGCTGTGCAGGAGATCAAGGACATGTTGAAGCCCTTATAGATAAAAACGCTGCTGTAGCCAACCTTTTGTGCGTTACGGCGCAGGGAGCTTTGGTTCGGTCGCAGTCCATGAATGCCTCCGTGATGCATGCCTCCTCCAAGTTCTTTTTTCAGCCTGGAGAGCAAGAATGGCCAGAGGAAGATTATCTGCTGCCTGCGTTTGGACAATGCGGCTGCACCCACTGAAGCCTCCGAGATCCGATGGCACGCCACACACTCTTTTAGCGACCTCTTTAAAACTGAATTAGTGGAGGAGCCACAGCTGGAGTCAGCCTTTCTGTCTGACTTACCTCAAGTGCGGGAATCTTCGGATTCTCTGTTGTCAGCTGATCTGACTTTGGAAGAGTTTCATGTGGCCCTCATGAACCTGGCTAATGGCAAGGCTCCAGGCATTGATGGCAAAGACATGCCGGAGGTGTTCCAGGACAGCTTCAGGAATGGATTGTTGCCTCAGAGCTGTAGGAGGGCTGTGATTACTCTGCTCCCCAAAAAGGGGACCTCCTGAACCTAAAGAACTGCAGGCCGGTCCCTTGCTTTGTGGAGATTAGGAGGTCCTGTTGAAGCCTCTGGCTTTGAGACTCATGGAAGTGATGGCTGAAATAGGTCATGTTGACCAGACCTACTGTGTGCCCAGCAGGCTAATTAGTGATAACATCTCTTTAATTTGGCATGTTTTGGACATCTCTGGCTCTCTGGGTATAGATACTGGTAGGGCTGGGTGATCTGGCAAAAAATGTGATCATGATATATTTTTTCATATTGATTGATCTCAGTTTTATTGAGGCTATGTAGTTTTTGCTGATTCTGCCAGTTCGGGGCGCATCCTGATTGGAGCTTGAAGAAACAAGAGATTCATTGAGACTTTACAATAAAAGTTTCCTGACATAAGGTGCCGTCTTAGGTGATTGAAGAGGTTCAATGGTGTTTCCCGACCTGGTTGGTACCAACCGCCGGCATGTTTAGCCGACCGGCTTCATCATCCGTCCTGCTGACTAGCTGCTAGCTAGCGTTCAAACGTTCCCCACGATGAGAGACGGGAGACGCGGCATGAACCTCCTCCTCCTCCGCCGTCTCTTCTCCTCCTTCACTTCTCCCGCCCAGCCAGACCTGTTACCGGTCGGCCTGCGCATCACTACCTCCCGTTACCGCTGTAGCTACGCCTACAATAAGAAGTGGGCGTATCCTGCCTGCATAGCGTACGGTAGCCGGCAGACTCTGATATGTTGTTGTTGCGCTTACTTTTTGCCACATGATATTGATTAGAAATGTCCCATGCTGATAACTGAGATCGCTCAAAATTTTATCGCGATCCCAAATCGAGATGGTATGATCTCCCAGCCGGAGATACTGGTCTTATTTCCATAGATCAGGAAAAGGATTTTGACCGGGTTGAACACCAGCATCTGTGGCACAGACTTGCTGTGTTTGGGTTCAGCCCAGGTTTCATTGCCAGGATTCAAGTTTTGCACTGTGATGTTGCGAGTAGACTGAAAATGAATGGTGGTCTGGCTGTGCCTTTTGCCGTACAGAGAGGGCTGCGACAGGGTTGCTCACTGTCGGCGAGCTTTTGAGTCCATTGAGGGGGTGATTGAGGAGGTGGGGATGGCTGCTGCCATGCATGTCATTTAAGGGTAGGGACCTTGTTGTTAATAATCTCGTGTCCTCCTCTTTATGGCACAGGCTGGCTGTTGCGGACCCCTTTTAATCTGCTCTCACAGGTTCAAGCTATTCTAGTGAACTTTTTCTGGGACAGACTCCACTGGCTTCCACAGGCAGTGCTGTTTCTCCCCATGGGAGAGGGAGGACAAGGACTGGTGCACCTGGCCAGCCAGGGTGCTGCTTTCAGACCGCAGTTCATTCAGAGGCTGCTGTATGGACCAAGGGACCTGCTGGTGTGGAGGCCACTGGCTCAGCTGATCATGCAGGTCATCAGCGGGCTGGGATTACAAGGATCTTTGTTTTTAATGGATTTTAGGACTGTGAGGTTTCACTCCTCGCCTGTGTTTTATCGTGGACTTTTATGTGTGTGGAAGCTGGTCGAGAGTTAGGCAACTGGTCCATGAAAGAGCCATGTGGCTGCAGGTTTTCATTCCAACCACGCAGGAGCACACCTGACACAGCAAATCAGCTAAGAGAAGACAGCTGATTGGCAGGAGCATGAACACGCCTGATTCCGCTCACCCAATCACCAGGTAAAAGAACAAAACACACACGAGAAAAGACGAAACCATATCAAGCGACGACCGACCAAACTAAACAACAGCAAGAGACAGGAACAGTCATGTCATGTGACGACGATTGTGTCCACGGCGACTGCTGTTGCTCAGCAAAAACGACATAGTGTTGCTTTAAGCAGGAATATCATCACTAGATTAATTAAGAATGACCTTGTTGTGGGACCTGATCTTTGTCCTGCTGTGGCAAGCGAGTCCTCATAATTTGACTGTATGATCAAAGCCAGCGAAAATGTGACTGAACAAGTGTACACACACACATGCGCGCGCACCAGCACACACACACAAGCACACGCACACACACACACAGGAAATCAGTGCAGCAGAGGCCTAAGGCAAATCAGTTGTAGGAGCAAAATGCAAAGTGACATTTTCCTGATTACAGTCATAAATACTGAATTTTGCACAAGGCTTGTGCTTAAAATAATTTCTCAGACAGCATATGCAGAGAGCCGAAGGAAAAAAAGAGGTTCTCATATTTAAAGCACATTTATTACTAGCCCAATCAGCAGTCGCCTGCCAATGCCTTCAAATAAGGAGCAACAGATATATAAACTGAGAACATGCTAAAAGAGCAGAGGCGCCGGCTGTGTTTTAATATGAAAGCACTTCCATTGTCTGCACCTGTCTTGCAGCAGTGGGGAGTGCAGGATAGCATTCAGCTTCTCACGTAGTTCACATTCACACGAGTCCCCCCAGCTCCCCTGCTGTCGCCCTGCTGGATGCTGTTTACGTGGGAGCAGCTTCACTATCACCTTCCTGTAGATCTAAAAACGCTCCTCTCCACTGCGCCTCCTGTGTCACCCTTCAAACTCTGCATACATCAAGTGTGTTATGTTAAGCTGTGGTTTCCGGCCGACCGCGCAAAGCATATGCAGCGATAACTTGACAGCATTGCACCTGAAACTAAGATACAGGGTCATATATATATTTAAAAAAGAAATGACACGAGCACCGCGAGTTCAAATCTAATCAAAGTGTCGCGGACTCAAAGCAGGTTTATAGAAGGTGAGTTTTGATTTTTAAAGTGGGCGGGCCAGTGCAGTCGCTGATGTTTACATGCCGGAGGGAGGAGGCAGCAGTTGGAGGAGGCTCTGGGTCCAGCATCAGAGGAAGGGAGGGTGGGGAGGGGTGGAGCATGTGAAATGGGGTGAGGGTAATGGGGGAGGTGGTTAATTGGTAAAAGGGACATATTCAATGTATGAACACAGATAAGAGAGACACAAAGAAAGATACATTTCCTCTTTTTTTTTTTTTTTTTTTTTGTAAAAATAACCAAACCTAGATGCTTCATGCAACTGCTTCAGGGAGGACGTACCTACCCGAGAACATCAGCCTGTTACAGTTTGTTGTGTTCACTGTAATTTTTCAGCTGTAAACACAGAAGATCAATTGTGTTTATACAGATTTTTGAAATCCTATTATTATTATTATTATTATTATTATTAAAAAAGTGGGGTTATCTTATGGGCAAGCTAACACAGTAAATATCCAAACGTTATCACGCTTAAAAACCTCCAAAGATCCATTTGCGCCTCCTGTAAATCTTAAACAGCGCATAATGCTCGATATCATATCAGCATACCTTAGCATTAACCTCTCAAATATTTGTTGAATATGGAGACATTCATAATGAAAACAAGTCTGTTTCTCAGGCAGTCATAGCGTCTTAATATCAAAGACTCACCTCTGGCAGTTTGAAGCTCCAGCTTGTAGATTTCTCTCCCCTCTTGGAGAAATGAAAGGCTTTTCCGAACACATCAGACGTCTGCGCTTCCAAAAACGCGCCTCCGTCAAGTGACGAGATGGCGCGGAGCTCATCAGACGCAGCGAGAACGCGGCTTTTGCTCAGAAGTACAAAAGACGCAGTCTGATCTTCTTGATTAAATATTTTATCTGTGGGTGGATCAGTGAACTTCTGTCAGAATGCCGGAGCTTATCTCGCATATAGCATATTTTATGGAATATGAATCATTTATTATGTTTTTGTTCGTTTGATTTTTGGGAAGCGGCTTAAATTCTAACAAAAAAAATAAATAAAATAAAATAGGACAAGCCGAGCAGTTATTTTCAATAAAACTCACAATGGAAAAAAGAGAATATGCTTTTGCGCTGTTGCAGTTGAAAGCCGTGTTTGACTATCTACCATAATTGCGTCTATATCCTCTCCCTCTCTGATGGTGTTGGCCACATTTGTAGCATTTCAAAGTGAAATATTGTGATGAACCGGATCAAATAAGAGGGATTACTGTAACACACACACACAGACACACACACACACACACACACACACACACACACACACACACACACACATCCACACTTACGTGAAGAGCTGGAGAGGTCAGTCAGACCTGACCTGCCACCCATTAGGCCTGAGCGGAGCGCAGGATCATAACAACATGATGATAACAGTCCGATGAATAATGTCTTCTCTCAGTGGGCCTCCTCTCACACACCCCCACCGACCCCCACACACCCCCAAACATGATCTGTGGCTGCATCCTCACAAGCTTTTTCCTTCTATCTCTGTCATCACCTTCTTCTTTTCTCTTCCCTCCTTCCAGAGGAGGCAGGAAAGAGGTGGATGGGTGGTGAGGAGGGGGGGGGGGGGTTCGGCATTGTCCCTGCACCACCTTTTCTCCTCTCTCATTTATTTCAATTTGTCATGCTTTGCTCTCCTCCTCTGCTGCGGGGTGGAGAGAAGCGTGGCGGAGATGAGCAAAGAAACCGCTACCTGCACTCGTATTATAATGAAACATTTAGATGCAGGCGCAGCTATATGCCTCGGCAATAATGGCTTGAAGGAGGCTGAAGGAGAGACGGGGGGGAGGCGGTGGGGCAGTGGAGGTGGGGAGGAGGGTGGAGGGAGGCGTAGGGGGCCACTTCACCCTGATAACTTTCAAATCCAGGTCAGACAGGACTACCTCCAACCTAATCACCCCCCTCAATGAGTCGCTATCTCAGCTTGTGAAGGTCCTGCAGTGTGCAAAGTGTTGTGTGGGTGTGTGTGGGTGTGTGTGTGCGTGCGTGCGCACGTGCTGAAAATGCCAGTGTGCTCAGTCACTCCACTCAAGGGAATCTCAGGTGTCGCACGTTTTTCTCAACAAGAATGAAAATTGACATTTTTTTCACTCTCGGCCGACATTTAGACCGTTAGCAAGCTTCTTTTTAAACTGCTCCCGAGTTTAAGTCATAGCCAGATGCCCCCCAGTGCTAAAGCGGTGAAGATGTGATCTGAAAAGCGCGACTGGCTGGCTGGACTCAACCGGACTCGGCCGGCAATCCTCATTTTTCATGTTCATGTTTAAATCAGTGTTGATTGTAATCGTAGTCAATGGAATGAATGGATTCCTCAGCGTTTGCTACATTAGCTCGGAATGCTACATTTTCCTGCTCGAATTCTTACTTTTTAAAACAGCGGAGTATTAAAACAGCGCGTCAAAATGTCGGCCGCGCTTTTTCCACGTCCGATGGTTACCAGGGGTAACTGGTGATAAGAGCCTGTACGAAATAATGACATTAACATCAAAACATGAATGAAAGCAAACTCCTCATGAGAGCGCGACGACTACTGCCTCCACCTGCCACCCCGGATCGATGGCTTATGTGCTGCCTCCAGGGTTCTTTTTTTTTTTTTGTGCTGTTATTAATATCAGGTGAGCGTGACATCGTGAGATAAACGCTCGCCCGTAAGCAGGACACGCCGGGCTAGTTGACACACAAGCGCTGACTCCTTGAAAATAAGCACGCTTCTCATGCCGGCAACGCTAAACCCAGTGATGATAGTACGGTAATAACGGTGACATTTATTCTCTTCTCATTCTTCAGGAAAAAAAAAAGGTGCGTGTTTAACAGCATAAAGCACACACACACACATACACACACACACACTGCGCTGAACTCGCGCGCAAAACCCGACACACTGCGGTTATTGCAACCATGACTCATCAGAAATGGAATAACACCACGCGGCGGAGATAAGAGCAGACTGTGAATGGCTTTGAGTAAAAACTTCCATTAAGAGTGACAACAGCGCCCGGAGATGTACCCACGTTTGCGCCGGAGAATTGGCTTTTTTCTTTTAATAAATGCCCTTTTAACTTGTGCTGCCTCTTCCTTTGTCAACTTCAGAGCAACGCTATCTGTGAGCTAATGGCTGCCGGAGCCCGACGGCCCGCATAACTCTTCGCCGTCTGACACTGTACTGTCACATCCGGCCGCGGCTTCATTAATTCCATACTCCAGAATCAATGTCTCGCCTTTGTAACGGATTTGCGGTCTCAAGGACTGTTTTTTTTCCCTTTATATCCTCTCATTCTTTCCTCTCTCCCACTTTACTGCATCTTTCACTCTCATCTGTTCCCCGGTCCGCCCTCGAGGGGGAGTCGCGCAAAGACGAGTGACAGCAGGGTCTTACAGGATTTCACCACCAGCAAAAATGCCCTACTGATAGCGGAGAGTCTATTAGACTATTTGAGTGGAATATTTCGGGCTGTTTATGTGTTTTTGTGTCGCATAAATCTGTCCTCCAATGCTTACGTGTTACGTGAGAGAGGAGTGTTGCCTTTCCACGAGCAGCGTTGGGACCTTCATCCCCGCACTGACACGCTGCATCATCGTCAGCAGCTGGATATCAGATGAGGGTGACACTTTGTAGAAATGTTCCTTGACCTTTGGACAGAGGTGCCATTTAGTTTTGGGTCAGATTTTGATATTTATACGCCTTTTGTTTTCTCCTTTCCTTTCCGCTCTTAGCGACCGTGAGCAGCATCTGGAATTTTTTTCTTTTCTTTTCCTTTTATCGCACCAATTTCTGTGTTCTGCATGTTCAGATTTCAAATATAAAATTGCATCAAGTCGCTTCTTTATTTTCAATATTTGGAGCATATTTTCCATTTAATCCAGGGAAAAGCATGCGGTCGGGTTGTTTCTCATGTGATTTGCGCATCCGAGGCACATGGGGATTTGGGATGTTGCGTGTATTTTGCAGTCATTGTAATAGTACTATGTGCTATGAATGCAAAGCATGTGAAAGGTCCAGAAACTGCATTCTAAATGCAGCACATGTGAATATAATAAATAATTGATGATTCATCTCAGAGAACCTACCCTGAATTAATAAAGGTTAAAAAAAAAAGAACAATTATTTTCCAGATTATATATTTACATATTCAGATGAGGCTTTAGCACATGTGAGCACATGTTCATGGCTCTGTAAAAGCTATGTTGTAACGCCTCCAAATATATAACGCAACTGCTTTAATGCTATTTCTAATGAAGTGTATCTTTTGATTTGGAATCTGCCGTCTGTTTCCCTTTGATGAAAGCTTCTTGCTGCGTGCTTAACTTTCCACTCGTTTACGAAGCGGGGATGTGGGCAGACTTCTTTTTGAGTTTGATAAATCCGGGCTGTTAGTTTACCATCAAGCCCCCATTAGCTGCTGTCATCACCTCTGCACCTGATTCAGCCGCCGCTGTCGGTGTGAATCTGTAAGGTTAAGTGATAATGAAATGATGCCGCCATCCTGCAGCTCCTCCTCTTCCTCCTCACTTATTCTGCGGGGGTCTTCCGAGACTGCAACACTGTCCTTATCGCTCATGGAGGCCCCGGTTTCTCACTCAGCTATGAACGTGAGGAGACAACCACCTGTCCAGAGCCTCAGTCATTGCGTCGTCTCCATGGATGGATATCAACCAAGAAAAAACAGCAACCTGCTCAAGTTTATCTGCCAAACTCAGACTGTCGGGTCACCTCAGGGACCTCTGATGGCGGTCACGTTTAAATCATAATGTGAACAACCACGCAAAGAAATTGAATCTCGGCAAAAAATCGGAATTGAGCATGAAGAGCCGCAATGTGAACGTGGCCTTCGTGCGGCGTTTCCCCGCCCACACCCTTTCGCCCTCCATGTTTCCTCTGTTTCCCGGTTCTCGGGTCCTCCCACCCCACGTGTTCTAGACGTCTCCAACACACCCGATTCAAATGAATGGGTTGCTACCAGCTCGATGAGGAGCTGATTGTTGGAATCACGTGTGCCGGAGCAGGGAGATGTCGGAACCACGTAGGGTGGCCGTGTGGTCGGACACGGAAAAACTTGTAGTGGAAATATTCCAACCTGAGAAATGTTAGTTTTCTGAGTATATGACCTCTAAGCTGTGAAATGGAAGCAGCTGCCTCACGCACCAAGTGCAATTAAAAACACTTGTCCATCATCCTCTGTAATCCACGTGTCGCCCGTTTGGTATTTCAGGCAGGCTGCACAAGGACAGCTCTCTGCACTCCCTGGCATTCCCAGCACTCGGAGCTACAGAGTGCTACTTTGACCATCTTTATGAGAATGTCAGAATCTTTATGTTACCTTTAAAGCTGTAATTTTGAATTCCTTGACAAAGCAACGGTCTTTCTGACTCATCCAAAACCTGTGAGGTCCGTACCCACTCGTCAGGAACCGCGCAACACGAGCGAAAACTGGGGCTCGTCCTGTAATATGCGACACCAGCCTTCCGTCCTCTGCATATCGTTATTTCAGCAGCAGGAGCCCAAAATAGCCGCGCCGTCCAATCTCACTTAATGCCCCGAGCACGACTGTCTCTCGCGAGCGTCCACAGCACCAAGTCCCCAAAGTTAACAGTCCAATTACAGGCAGTGTCTATTAAAGGGGGCATCAAAGGTGGCTGCGTGAGTCAGCGCTGCATCAGAGACACACTGGGAACCAGGATGTGGGGGACGAGGCGGGAGCTTCCCTCTCAGACCAAGGAAGGACAATCACAAAAGAGACAACACACGCTGGGATGAAAGCTCGTCCGCTTGCTGCAGAATGAGCGGAAGAATAACGATCAGGCCGGATTTTTTTATAACTGGTTTAAGGAAGCAAAACAGCGCAAATGGGGAATAACGTTAACTGGATAGGCTTTTCCTTGAAGTAGGGAGGTCTTTATTTTCGTAGACATACAGAAATAGCAATTGTTGCTCAGATATTGGCCTTTATCCAAACAAAATGGAATATAACCATTCTGCAGATTGGTCTGAACTTGTATTTGTTGGTGCTGCTGCAGGATGTTAGAACACGAGAATTTGTTCCATGAAAGAAGAGCAAAGCATGGCCACAAAGGCTTTTCTTTATGGTTTTGCACTTCTCACACCTGCGATGAATAGACCGGTGATTCATTTAATATCTGGCAAATATTTTTTTTTTTCAAATACCTGCCCTTTTCAAGGCCATCCACTCTGTGCACAACTGTGGTTTGATTGCCGCGCATGCACGAGTCTGTGGCCATCACTCCCTGAAATATTCAAAGTTATTATTCAGCAAGCAAAAAAAAAAAAATACATTTCCTGTGACTCCTTCCGAATGAAATTCAACTTCTGAATCTGCAGCAGTAAGAAATGATCAATTTCCAATTACTCTAACTTAATACACCCTACACATTGGCACCAGGGGTGGATCCATGAGGGCCGGGTTGGCGCGGGGGCCCGGCCCCCTTTGTTTTGACAAGTACAGTTTAAAAAAAAAACAACTGTCACTAGGTCCACAAGCTTCTCAAAGAATTAAGACAAACGATAAATTAACCGAGGGCGACATGGTGGTGCGGCAGTGAGCACTCTTACCTCACAGCAAGAAGGTCATAGTTTGGGATCTTTCTCTGTGGAGTTCGCATGCTCTCCCTGTGTCTGCGTGGGTTCTCCCCGGGTACTCCGGCTTCCTCCCACCTTCCAAAAGCATGCTGAGGTTAACTGGCTCCTCTAAATTGCCCGTAGGTGTGCGTGCGAGTGTGGGTGGTTGTCTGTCATCCATGTGGCCCTGCGATGAGCTGGCGACCCGTCCAGGGTAGTACCCCGCCGCTCGCTCCTTGTCAGCTGGGATCGGCTCCAGCACGACCGCCACCCAGAACCGGAATAAGCAGAAGACGATGAGATGAGATAAATTGTCCAAAAGTGAATAACTGTAAATGTATCCATAAATACTTAGCCACGCAGTGCGGTGATCACACGCAGCAGCCCGGTGAAGGGTGGAGAAGCTGAGCTGCCACAAGCGTCTGAAGGCGGGGCCAGTTTCCACGAGTGAAGCTTAAACTTAGTTACATTTGTCATGAAAGTCATGTTTCTCAGCAATAAGAGCGCATCCATTCATCGCGAGTCAAAGGTAAAATCACTCGCTTGTGATTTGTGGGAGCGCTTTGCCCTTTGGATTACTTTTTTATTTTAGTGGAGGCAAGAAGAACTTGATATCGAATATTAAAATCTGGCATGTTTGAGTTTGAGTTTAAAGAGAGGGTCAAAGCAGGAGAAGGCCACAGGAGGAGGAGATGATGAAATCAGCGAATGAGAAGAGGAAAAAGGAAATGAATGCGAGGGATGAGGATTTAGACTGAGAGAGGACCAGAAGCAGGGAACGATGAGGAGGCTGATGGGGATGACGACAACGAGGCTCCGACTGCGGCTGCAGCTGGACCACATATGTTCTTATTCTCCTTCTATATAAACTCCTTAGTAGAAGCCTACTTGAGTATTGTCTGCTGTATTATACTTCTAGTTCCCACACCTTCGAGGCAATTGTAGTACTTTAGCACTGTGTTGATACAGGGCCTGATAGTTTAAAGGTATTTTAATGGATCTTTTATTGAATATGTTTCCATATTCTGTACGTAGGGATCCACACTCCCATGACAGCATGCCAACACCTCTTGCCCCCCCATGTAAAATGTTCTCCAGCCACCAACACCCAGCTCCTTAAGTCTGTGGAATGCAAGACTGTCAATGCGCCATATGCTCAATCACCATGTTACCTCATTCAGGAACAGATAGCGACTTAATTGCTATTCATTTTTATGCAAATCTCTGAAATGATCGCTTTAAGGTGAGATGTAGAGCTAAAATATGGCAAATTAAATAACGAAGGATGAGACAGGACGTTGAAGGCCAGTGGCTGTGCTGGGCTGCTGTTTTCAATTGGCCTCAATAAAAGAATGTTCCCTTGAAATGTCAGGGCCCTCCTCAGGAGCACTGTCTTTTTAAAGCAATATCGGCAGTAAACGCCATAGATGAAGGCTGTCGGTCTGCTGTTGCTGTCATAGCCTGCTCATAATTGCTTTGGAGCAACGGCGCCTGCAGACATAGAACTTTTCCTTCTGTGCCATTTATTTTATTGTCCCCAGCTATACGCTGCCGCGTGTCATTGAGCCCTTGTCAAAAGCAACTTTTACCTGTGATGAAATCCTTGCTTTTTTCCTCCTCATCCCTTCACGAGACCATTCGCATACAAGCATATGAAACACATCTCTCCAATTTTAAGGAAACTATGGCACTTAGTTTCAGTCATTCACTCTTTTCGAAAACCTTAAACAGGATCATGAAAGTCACGCTAATGTGAACGAATGCTAATGTGACTGTCCAGACTGACTGTGGGCCGCATCGCAAAGACCCCAACCTGAGTGGGATATAGGACCATATACGGAAAGTGGCGCAAATCTCCTAAAAATTATATTTCTGTACCACTTAACTGATGCCTAAGTTGTGTTTTGAGTGAAACATATTTTGTTTTAGGTTACAGAACATGGTGGAGACCGCGGTCGTGAGCTCCGCTGGAGGCGAAGACGCCACAGAACTGGCCCACTGCAGATTACACATTAGGAGAGACCAAATGGGGAGGGAACAGGTAGTTTATTTCTTTGACGAGGGTGTATTATTACGCAAGTGGTCGCTGCCTCTCGCTGCTGATTCTAATTGGAGTGCTTTTTACCAGATTGCAGTGCACGTGTTGTCTGTGGCTCGCGAGGGTCAGTGGTTGAGAGACTCTGAAGCATTTCTTTTGGCCCGGTTTAAACGCCGATGTGGTTGAGTATTGTCGCTGTTGTCATGTCTGCCAGATGGCGGGTCAGCCAAACCAGACTCCGCTGCATCCCATACCTGCAGTCGGAAAAGCCAGTTGGACGGGTTATAATAGTGTGTATTGTGCCCTGCCGTGAAGTGGGAATCGGTTATTACTGGCCATCATGTGCGCTGCCACCCGTTTTCCAGAAGCTGTCCCACTGCGGTAAATAACTGCCGGCTCAGTAATGAAAGCACAAACAAAATTCTCCACATTCAGCCTCCTCCGCATAATCCAGACAGATAAGAGTCCAAACTTTCCGTCCAAACTTTTCAAGCAGGCCCTCAAAAGACTAAATGTGCACCATTTGAGTTTCCAGTGCATACCATCGGGAATCCTGAGCCGTGTTAGAACGGTGGCATCAGGCGTTAAAGGCGATGCCGAGAAAGTACTGTTTGGAGATGAGGGAATTCCTTTTGCGTCGTTTGCCGCCCTGTTCAGGAATCTCTAGGATTCACTCCGGACTAAGAAGTTCCTGGCACCTCAGTCTCCCATTTCACAAAATGTCAGTCGTCACTTTTGTGCATGGTGCAAGCGCTAAAGCAAACGGGGTCGCTTTCTGCAAATCAAAGCGCAATCAAGCGACGTTATGACCACTCCACCGTCTCCCGACATCTTCAAGGCGGGGGCCAAGTTTCAGCGTTATCGCCTATTGCCGACTTTCGGCTAAATTCTCTGGCCCTTGTCGCACTTGTGAACGCATCAGTGACACCGATGACGTCATTAGCACGCCAGAGAGCACGCGGAAAACGCGCGTGTCTCACCTGAACATGCTCGAGAGGTGTTTTGCCAGTGACGGCTCAGAGTTCTGGCCCGGATTGTTTCTGATGTTGACCCGTCTGATGGCATAATCCATCATCAAGCTGCCCGTCGCACTGCTCGTTTTGCAAAACTCGGGGATGTTAAAAGCTCTGCCATGTCAGTTAAATCACTCAACCAACGGGCTGCAATATGATGTGCTGGAGTTGGTGGGTCTTTAATGATTCGCCCACACGAACCGAAGTTCTGCATCGTGACATTGACGTTGGGGACGTTCGGCCCATTAAGCAACATCCCTACTGAGTAAAATCCGGTTAGGCATGAGCTGATGAAAAAAGGAAACTGAGCATTTGTAACAACATAGCTTAGCCGATCCCAGCTGCAGCCTGTGGAGCTCTGCCCTGTCCCCTGACTCCTATCCTCCGCCCCGAGGAGAGGAATTGTGTGGAGTAAGTAAGTAAGCTAGGTCAGATGCCCCTGACCCATCGCACCTCCAAAAATTTCGACTTTTGTTTCACCTGATCAGTTTTTTTTAGAGAATATGGTCATACCTCCAGAATGTTTAGCGCAGCAGCTACTTTCCAAAGGCTTGTGAATTACAGTTATTAATACTAACTAGCCAATAAGAGGCAAAACAAGAACAAGAGACACACTCGCGCAGAGCTACAAAGCAAAGCCGGAAACCATCAAAACATACAACCAAACACAAACTCACAGTCCACAGTCCAAATCAACAGTCCAAAACCACACCGTGACACAATCCAAGAGTCCACGCGAAACAGAAATACAAAACAGAAATGCATCGGACCACAGGGCGCCCGTGACCCCGGGCGCATGGTGGAGTGTAATCGGGGGCGATCTGAAGTGACCGGGAGCCGGTGCCTCCTGAGTATCTGCTGGGTAAATCTGAGCACTTGCATGACCATGAGCAGCGGCACTTTGAAACGATGAGGCGTCCCCTGCCCCGGTTTGCAGTGTGTTTATACAATGAGAGAGCTCCTCCTGCAGGTGAACCGTGACATCAGGCTCTGAGAGGAAGGCAGAGCTGATGTCCTTCGGCAGTTCCGTGTGATGATGCTTTCCCAGAGAGGTATTGATCTGTGTTCTCATGTACTCAAGCTGGTTATCCACGCGGTTTTCAAACTCCTTTTTGTCGTTCATGCGCGTGGTTGGTGAGGCTGGTGCTTAATTGGGTTATTTGATCTGTGATCGTTTTTTGTTTTTTGTTTTTTTTGTCGTTTGCTCCATTTGTCCATTTAGCTCCTCCAGGAGGTCGATGCTCAGCTCAGCTCAGCTGGATCTGTGGAGGCGCTATATAGTTTTTGTCTATCTTCTTCTTCTCTTCATAAATGGGAGAATTTAGGCTGAGGCATTAAGGGGCACTCGACTTCTGTGCTTTTCAGGAAAGTGAAATCCACATCCAAAAGTGACCGTTATCTGGATTTGACCGTGATGCCTCCACCGAGTTTCCCTCCATTTCCAAACAACCGGTCTGCGTTGGCAGCCATTTTGCCTTTGCTCCAGCCTGGTGATGAAGAGCTTTGAAGTCCTCCAAAGTGTTGTTTTTATTGTATTTATTCATGCAGTTGTAATTAGGTTTATTAAGTGATTTTATTCAGTGTTGTGTCCCATCCGGGGTGCCTCTTTTTATGCAATTTTTCCTTGATCATATATTTTGTTTAGTAGGACAACAACACACTGAGAAAAAAAATGCGAGGTTGTTAATCCCTCATTTGCGGCTCCACCGCCGGATGCTTCCTCTGGCTAAGTCTCCATAAAGTAGCGCTCTTTCTTCTGTGACCTGCACTGAAGCACAACCCAGACGCCGGCAGCTCTCACCACCGGAGGTGATTTTGATCGGCAGGAAATCCTGGACCGGATTTCATAGATGACCAATAGATGACCTGTGACTGATGGAGGAATATTTGTGTGTTTTTGTTTTGTATTTGGAGAGAAGTGAAAGATTCAAGCTGATTTTTTTTCAATTAAATGGAAAAAAACTGAACTGAACTTTTTTGTTGAAAATGGACTGAAAGAAATACAAATATTTTCTTGTGGGAACTGAATGAGACTAATCAACCAAATTGAACTTTGAGCTGAACTTTCAGAGAACCCATACTGGACCTTTGTAGTCGGGGTATTTTTGAGTTCATTTGCTTTTGCTCTTTTGTGTTCAGATTGAATTTTTGGGTTTGGTGATGTTGTGTGCTGCAAGTGGCAATCATAGATGTTCTTTTTTTTTTTTAAATGTGGCGTTTTTAGGGTGTATTTTTGATGTAATTTGTATCCTTTGTGACGGAAGGGACTTTATATAAGCGTATATATCTATATATATCTATATATAGATATATATAGATAGATATATCTGTATATCTATCTATATATCTATCTATATCTATATCTATATATCTACATATATATCTATATATCTATCTATATCTATATCTATATATCTATCTATCTATCTATATATCTATCTATATCTATATCTATATATCTATCTATCTATCTATATATATATGACGGAAGGGACTTTATATATCTATATATATATATATATATATATATAGATATAGACGGAAGGGACTTTATATAAGCGTATATAAATATATATATATATATATATAGAGAGAGAGAGAGAGAGAGAGAGAGATAGAGAGTGAGAGAGAGAGAGAGAGAGATATGTGTATATATATATATATATATATATATATATATATATATATATATATATATATATATATATATATATATATATATATATATATATATATATATATATATATATATATATATAGATATATATATATATCTATAGATATCTATAAATATATAGATATATAGATAAATATATAGATATCTATAGATAAATATATATAATATATATATATATATATATATATATATATATATATATATATATATATATATATATATATATATATATATATATATATATATATATATATATATAATACACACACACACACACACACATGAAGGTATATTTAGATAATTCATATTTTTAAATGATAAAATTAGTTGGTCAATATATGCATGTAAGATTAATATAT
>CAAKHG010044212.1:0-20269 GCA_901007715.1 Dactylopterus volitans
GTACAAGCACGTTTGATTGGTCCGCATCAGCGTTCAGTTGACAGCTTTCCTACCAGTACAAACGAACCGCACTGACCGGGAGAACAGACTTCTGGTGGTTTTAAACGGACCAAACAGTTTAGGTGGGAAAACAGCCTCTGGCCTCTGCTGCATTGATTTTGATCATTCTTTTTCAGTATGTCTCTTGCAAGTCCTCCATCATGAGAAGTACAAGCCTAAATTGTTGTAACCTTACAACATTACCACGCAGTCGTTGATACAAACACCATACCAAGCAAAGGTTTATGCCGCCTCTTTTATTCCATTCACAGTAAGATTTTGCTGTGGGTGAGCCAGCAGTGGTTTTGACCATCAGGACGTCCTGTACCTGTGGCTTAGTCATAAATGTGCCCTCCCTTATAGAAAAGAGACTTTTTTTTTTTCTTTACATACACGGTCTCCGATTTAGACACAGCTAAGCCTCCTTAAATGCGCTGGCTTCCTCTAAGGTCTGTCTGCTAATTGATTGCTTTGGCTTTTTATTTCTGTAAGTGAAAGGATATTATTGCAGTGGGCGGGTGTTGGAACTGATTGCGCAAGCAGTTTTAATCATTGGGACCAGAAATGTTTCAGCCTGTTTTCAAGGTTGTAAGAGAATGGGTGAGCTCTATGTTGTTAAAGTATCATTGGCGGTCAAGGTTTCCCTCTGTGTCGTGTGTCAGCCCACATAAGCACATGTGGTCAACTTGCTTTAGTGTGGGGTCTTTTATGGCCCAGATGTTAATGGGCCAAGGCTGTGTGTATATGTAAGTTTGTCAGGGGGTGTTGAAAAAGACACAAAAACCCTAAACAAATGCCATAAAACAAACTGAAGCTGAAAAAAAAAATTAACTTGCCTGAGTAGAATAGTTCGTAATTACATACATGTAATTGTGTCTTAGCTTTTATATGAGGTTTTCTCAAAAACAGATATATTTACCCAACCTTTATTATTATACAGTAATCTATTTATTCATACAGGGTTCTCTGTCTAGGCTCCGCAACTCAACAGTTTCTTAAGTCTCTGCCGCCTTCTGTCTTCCAGATAACTGTCTGGCTTTCTCAGTCTTTCACATCTTCCCACTGTTGCCATTAATCTTATTGACATAACCTACACTTTTGATTTGTCACTGGATGCTCGGTTACACACAGTGACGCATACATTTTACATTTCATTTCCGCTCAATATAGTTTCTATTGATTTGTTTATGTTTTTGTTTTGTTTAGATATTGCTCATAGTTGGTCTATTTCTTTTTTGTAGCATTTTGTTATATCCTTTGTTATATTTCGATAGTATATATCAACCATGTATTGACATGGAGGAACTGTGAGTATATAATTTCCTCCTGGATTAATTAAGTATTTCTGATTATGATTATGATCTGATACACTCTGGGTATCCTTTCCGTTTTCAGATGCTAAAAAGTTGCCTCCTGCTTCTCCCCCAGACAGCTGTGTGTACCTTTGAGTGTTGTGTTGTGGTGGAGGGTGTGGTGTACACAGTTAAGGGTTATAATTTGGTGGTAAAAAAGAGATGAAAAACTGGTGGCCTCCAGAATTCAAAGCATGCGCACCCACAGCCAGCAACCATCCCCGTGTTCCTGAGGTTGGCAAAATACAGGGGATCTATGGCGGAGCCCTGTGGTACCCCATCACTCAACCCTCACCAAAACACAGCTTGGCCAAATGTCCCAGACCCCCCCAAAAAAAATTTGGCAAACCTGATCAACAGCAAATCTCCCAGAACCAGTTATTAAGCCATCTGGGAGCTATTTTTGAACCAACTGAAACACTATAAGCCATGCCAAAGAAGATAACTTTGACACATTTCACTACTGGGCTTCTGATGTGCGAATCTGATTATTATACTACTTCAGTGATTCTTTTTTTCAAATCATAGATGCACTCAAAAACTACTAATAGAACATTTATTGATGTATTAAAGATAAGCTATTGAAGTTAATGTGTGTTTAAGTGCATTAATGTATAGATTGATTCAGTTTTGTTTTATGGACATGTGTATAAATGAAATTATATTGATATTACGTTCTGTTAACTTTTACAGTGCCATCTGATCTCCCTATGTGAAGCTGTTTTCAATATGAAAAATGTATTTTCTTTAAAAAAAAAAAGAAAAGAAAAAAACGAAAGACGGAGGACAGCCATAATAAGGATTTTCCGGCCACAGCTGACAGTGAATCACTGTAATGAATGCTACTGCTGATTGAATTTCTGTGAATGTCACATCATACAAAAACACTCCCTTCCTACCAGCTGTGTGTTAGATGAAAGTTGTGTACACAAACATTCACCACACCCATTCAGTGTTTGAAGCATCCTCCATAGTTAACACACGTGCACGCATGCAATTTTAACTGTCCCTCCATTTCTGCTTTCTACTTAAGGATTGTGTATTACTGCCTCAAATTATTGAAAATTACACAACAGAAAAAGTTAAAAGAAAGACTTCTCCTCGGTTAGCGGGACAAGATTCAGGCTGGTCAGTCACCGCAACGTCCATGTCGCTATAATGTTCTTGAGCAAGATGCATAATCTTTGATCTATGTCTGCTCACTAACTTTCCAGTTATGGGTATCAAACAAAGTGGCCTACATAAAGTCACGATACCTGCTCTCCTGTTGGTTTCTCTAGGACAGTGGTGATGCCTATTGCCAATGAGTTTGCGCCAGATGTGGTTCTGGTATCTTCTGGCTTTGATGCAGTAAACGGACATGCACCACCCCTGGGAGGGTACAAACTGACAGCCAAATGTAAGTACAGACCACAGCTACCCATGTAATCAATCAGTAGTCTTAAAAGAACTTAAATGACGCACACACACTCTGAAATATACTCATGCCAGTCACATTTTCTACCTGCGAAAGAAGCATTATAATTTTGGAAGCCGGAGAAACTGACAGACACACAATTATTATTTTATGCCTCTGACTTTTGAGATCAAGCCCTTGCGTGCCAGCAAAGAGCTTTCCTTCAACTTTCCTGCAGCTCTCAAATAAGAGCTGTGGTCTTGTTTGTAAGGGGGTGATATGCGTGGCTTAAAGAGGATTGCACTAAGAGTGGATAGGGTGCAATCCAGGGGAGAAGAAAGTCTAGCTGAGTACAAATATTAAAACTCCCCTCCTGAAAGAAAAAGATCAAAGGCATTGACCAAGCCTAGATGCAAAGCTGCAATTATTAGAATTAAACCTGGCTCATATTATGGCTTGTTTTTTGGCCCCCAGTAAATCCACAGTGCACTCACTTTCGCTCTTCCTCTCTCTGATGCAGTCACCCCTTTCTTCATCCACGCTCAAACCGCTTTTTCTCTGGTTTTTCTTTGATCAATATCCAAAAAGGAAGTTGGAACTTTAGCAGCCGTGCTCCCCCATTTCATTCTTTTTCTCTCCCCCTCTTCCGTCTCATTGCTGTCATTTCCTGTGCATCCAGGCTTTGGCTACCTGACCAGGCAGCTGATGGGTCTGGCAGGCGGGCGGTTGGTACTTGCCCTGGAGGGGGGTCATGACCTCACAGCCATATGCGACGCCTCTGAAGCCTGTGTTTCTGCTCTGCTTGGCAATGAGGTAAGATGAGAGGAGGGAGCTTAAATGCTGTTAAAAGTTCTTCACTTGGTACTCTCAGAATATCACAATGCTATATAATATAACCACGATATAACAAAAATTCATGGGGAACAGAGGCTAAATGTGTCATTGGTGCGAATTTAAACAGGCAGAAATCATCTATGTTTATACCCTCTTGAAGTTATGATGTGGTTCCTTCCAGTTGTTGTATTAGTGTTTGATTGCCTTCTTGAAATACTTTCTTGCACTTTTCTCACAATACAATTCTAGATTTATTTTTCTTAGAGGAACTGGCTACTTTAGAGGTTCACCCAGAAATGCTATCTGTTTGCAGTCACACTCTGTTGAAGGAGTTAGTATATCAACATAATTTCTGCATATGATACAAGATGAGTGTCACCATAAACATTACATTTTGTTTTTGTTTTTGCTTATTCCATTTTCAGAAGCTAGCACTAACAGCAATTGTGTACATGGCTATTATTTCCAAGCATGGCAGTTGCCGTTGATTCGTTGGCTCATGTGTTTAACGAATCAATGTGCACTAAACTCAGGGTTCTTCTGCTTGGAAAGTATCTGCCCTGAATTAGGAGCTAGAAAGGTTCCTCAAAACATAGTTCAGGGACCTAGGATGAGTAGTATGTTTATAAACAAAAAAGCAGGTGGTTCCTCCATCAGTTGTTTGTAGCATGAAAAGGTTCCTCTGGTTGCAAAGTGCCTGATATTAATCCCAAACAAACAGTACTGTTTTTCAGGCCATATATCCTGTTTTAATTATCATTGGTAATGTTTTTGTGTTGACATTCTTTTCAAGTGACCCCTCAAGACTGCATGATCTGATCTGGTTAAGTTTGTCAGCGAAAAAAATAAGAATGCAGTTAGAATCAGCTTGATTCTAACTTTATAGTCTGGACACATTCCCCAGTGCGTGCAATGCATATTTGCTTGAGTTTGAAATTCAGTGCTTTTTGTGATATTTTCAAATGGTAGGAACTTTGAGATTAGATTAATAGAGTGTTGCCAAGACACTTTATTAAGGAGGATAAGGAGGCAAATGACTTTAATCAGCGGACACAATGAATGTACAGGGTTTAATGGCCCTTTGAAGCAAATGCATTAAGTTTGAATTGTTATTACAACAAATGTATACATTCCTCTGACAATAGTACTCTTTTATTAGCGGCAAATCCATCTTTTCCTCATTTTGTGCTACACTGCCCTCACCCCTCAGAGAGGACATCAACACCACACACACGCTCTCTCTCAAACACACACACACACACACACACACACTCACACACACAAGCACGTCAGAAGGAGAGGATTTCCAGGCAGAAGGTTAATTGTGGAGTGTGTAGGTTGGGCTGTGGAACTGAACAAACACCAGAGTTTGTGATTCATGGCAGAATTGCAACTCGTCAATGCCGCCCCCTCCTTTCTTCCAGCTAATGGAGAGGCTGGAGTGCTTTCTTGGACAAACTGCTCAGTCTCATTTTCTCCCTTCAGATTATGCATCCAAGAGAACTTCTATTAACGTAAAAAAGACTACTGAATTGTGGTGTAGAGCAGAGATTATAGAGCTTTAGGGGAAAAGAAGAAGTCACTCTAAACTCGTTTGTGCGGGAAACTGAGTACAAGTCCTGTGTAAATTGTTACCTGCATGCAACACTTTGAGCTGTGTGACTGTGGCTTGAGTGACTGGTTTTCTCTGCAGCCTCAGTGTGCGTCATGTGTTCTCAGCTGTATTTAGAACTGTCTGCTTGTCACACAGCAAGCACTTCAAGGGAAGACAGTTTGCAAATTTACCTCTCGCAGACGAAATGAACAAATTAAAAACGGCACTTAGCAAACAACTCGCCCTTGAGTCTTATAAATGAAAATCATGTCAAAAGCAAGGAGGTAATTGAAGTGAAATTCCAGACTGACACTCGTGCATTGACTTCATTTATTTTGAGAAAGTGACCTCTCTGTGGTGTTGTGACAGGCCGAGGTATAAGTGCACTTTCTGAGTGTTGGTTGCAATTGAAATGGCTACTGTGGCTGCTAAAGCCATTATCCTCTGCCCGGTGAGACATTCACAGTAGAAATACATTTAGGTCTGCATTTCCTATTAGATATACAGTCCACTGTACCTTGTAGAACATAAAGTGTGGCCTGAAGTCTCGGGACAATTATCCGAAGCTTGTTGTTCTTGTCTTTGTTTCAGCTTTTTGGCCTTAAACCAATTATTTTAAAGGTCATGTTACATGAATACAACAGCTAGTAATTTCACTGTTGTATTGAACGTTGTATGGCCACAATAAAACGGTTTGCTCTTTATCTAATGGATAAAAATAACTACTTTATCTTTCTCTGTTGACTTCAAATTAAGGTTAGCCCGTATTGGCTCTGTTCTTAAATATTGAGCTCTGAATCGGCATCTTTCTTGTTTAACATGGTATCCTTGCGTACCCAGCATGCCTCTTTTAGCCCTGCAGACGTCTTGAGATATAAATGAGGTCTTGGAATTGTTAGAATTAAAAATGTATGGCCTTGTTCCATGTGGATCTTGGAACTAGAATAAACAAGCAGAGCAGTAACATAGTATTACATTAACGCTGAGAAAAACCATTCCAATATTTTGTGGAACATGAAGACATGGATCAGCAGCAGAAAGAGGAACCATGTAGGAACTTTGAAGGGACATTGGACAAACTGCGGTGTACTTAAAGCACTGTGCGACATGCCAGCAAAGTCATTAACCCATCAGAATATTGCTTACTGCTTACTTCTTAAGAGGAAAGCGCTGCTAAGTGGCAGCGACAGTTCTGCTGGAGCTGGTTCTGCTTGCGAGGGGAAATGCTGCAACGTAATCTAATAACTTAAATCTGTTTACCTGCACCGTGCCCACCAATGACTCAAAACTAAACAGCACTGTAACTAGAGCTGAGGATTCGGGAACTCAAGGACACTTCAGCAGGGTGGATGCTTTTTGCTGTCACAGAGGTCTGTACCTCTGCCGTTTGAAGGACACTGTAGTTACTCACAACGCTGCCCTGCTGCGTAAATAATGAATTCGATCAGGGGGTTTGCGTCTTAGGTTTCAGCAGCCCGCAGAGCACCAGACTCAGCAGGGGTCTGAAGGAGGTCACTGGATGGGTGCCACAGGGAGCTGAAAATTCGAAAATAGGCAGGAGGCAGCAAGCGTCAATTGCCTCAGCCCTGCAGGACACCCCTCTCACCCGTGCACTCGGGGCCCCGTCAGCGGTACACATCTGAAAATGGTTACCCTCACACCTCCTACAGCAGGGTCGGACTGGGCTTAGGGATCAGATAATAGAGGGAAATGGAGTAATCATTTGAAGTCGACAGCGAGTAAACCATTGTTACAAAGCAGCTGCAAAGTGCACAGTACCTTTGCAGGTCTTCAAAGTCTGAAAAGGTATGGAATTGATTTTAATTATTTTCAGGCTGGACATAGTGTATGAGAAACACGCAAAACGCATAATATCAAACACCTACCATAGTCTCAAGCTATTTTTTTACAAACACTATTCAAGTCAGCTTTTTTTACTTAGGGGAACCTTGAAAGGAACAAAAACATTATAATTAATGATGGCAGTGGCCTTATTATTAGAGTTATATGCCCCGGATAAAAGATTTGATAAAGTGGTGAACAACACAAATGTGAATGATGTTGGCTTGCCAAGATCTCGAGTTCTCATGACTATTTGGATCCTGGGCTAGAAGTGATGTCAGCTTTTTGAACAAAGGCAGATCATTCAGCTGCATAGAGCTTTGATAACTGATAGCAAAGAAGAAAAAAAAGTCTAAAATGTCCCTGATCAGATCAAAATGGCAGGAAGCAAGTGCCTTTATCATAATCTCAGTGAAGGTCTCTGTAATGGACATGGAATGCAGCTGGAGGATGGAGTTAGAGGGAGAAGGGAAAAAAAAACCTAGTGTTTGCTGTTTTTAATGACAAAGGCCTTGGATGGATCTGCTTTCGACATTCTTGTGCACAGAAATCCATAAACAAAACTGGACAGGTGAAGTCACCCAAAGAGGCTACGACCTTAATTATACATAACTTGAAGCCTTAATACAATTTTAAATGGGCGAGTTCTGTGAAAGATGTCACGAACACTGACGTTAGCTGAAGAGACCAAGCCTATTTTTCGTACCAGGCTGTAAACATTTTTATTTCTGCTATAAAGATTGACATTTCAACATGGCAGTCTATGGGGACTGACTTGTTTTTGGAGCCAGCCTCAGGTGGCCGTTGGAGGAACAGCAGTTTCTGGCACACGCTCGCCATTTCGTTTGGGGCGTCTTTGAATGTGTCCACTGAGTTTCTTTCTTTCTTTTTTTTTTCTTAAGGGAGAGAGAAAGAATATAAATTGTAGTCTGTGTTTGTGTGTGTCTGTGTGTGTTGGAGGAGTGTCAGTGGAGCACATGAGTAGGCTCAGGCATGGGACCACAGCTGGATTCGCTGGTCAGCTGGGCTTTTATTTATGAGGCTTCAAACTGCCTGGTCTTGTATGGTCTGGAGGCATCACCAGAAACCTCTCTGATCTAACCACCAGCATTTGGCTTAAACAATAAAATGTGAGTTGAACATAGTATATGGCAGTAGGTTTTGTTCACTCAACGCAGGGCAAAGTACATGGTTAAGAAATACCTAAACCTTTTTTTTATGTCATTTAGTTTATTTTAGAGTTAATGATTGTATTGCAAGGAAGTTCAAAAAGACAAGAGTTTGGCAGCCTGCTATATTGTAGTTTAACATTCTAAAGGTACTCCATATATCCTCTTTACACTGCCTGTGTAACGTGTACTTCCAGTGTTTTACTGCTTGCCAGTGTGAGAAATATATTTCTGCTTTTATTGGCAGGTTTAGACAAGCTTTGCTATAATGAGCGTAAGGTTTCCTTTGAAAGCAGCTCAAATTAGCTGGGAAGGCGAGGGATGAAAATTGCTGAATGGACTTTACAGGCTCTTTTATTCACCCCCACCAGTGTACAGCAGAATCATGAAACCTTTCTAGATAAATAGCTCATGAATGATGTATTGGCAACTACACGAGTCAACTCTGAACTTGGGACTAATTGATGATTGCTCACAAGCAGATGTTGGCCCAGTTAGAATCCCGGTTGTTAGCAATTATTTGATAAACAACAGGCTAATATGCTAATTGTTACCAGCTGTCAATGAGGGTTTTTTTCGGTGTGTTTACACTCCAGATACAGTAAGGAGCTCGAATTCACCTGTCTCCCTTGGGCCTGACTGCTTACCACCATCCCCTCAACTTCAAGGCAAACCTACGCCCCTTTGCTGAAAAGGTCGCCTGGTTTGCACAATACATGTCGTTACCTTCTTCAGTAAGCATAACATAATCAACTGGCTTTGGTGACCACCAACATATGCACATGGACACAACAGTAAACAATGGGCGCCTTGTTCATTTTTCTTCTGCTGAACAAGTGGAATCCCTCCTTTTTTTCCACTGTTTTGCTTTCAGCCTCCCTGTGGAATGTTTTTACCGGGGCACATTCCTCAATCTTGGCTTCCATGTTGTCTCAGTTTTGTTGGCCACAGCCTCATTCATTGGAAGACGGTGTCACAGAGAGAGTAGATAAATATCATAACATACAGAGTGACAGCAAACATCCTTTGGGGACGTTTCTGTCTCTCTCTATCTTTCTTTCTCTCTCTCATCTCACACATACATACACACACACACACACACCAACACATCTAATGGTATGAAGATGCACAGTCCAGGCACAGCTGAGACCAGAATCTCAAATAAACAGACACGTCGCTACGGATGGTGTAGCAGACAAATGTATGTATAGTGCACATGAATATGTGTGTGCATGTACTACCTGCCAGGTGGGGGCCCTGGGGTACCCTGACAAGAGCCATTAAAGTTTATAAGCGTGAGGCCTCGCTGTCAATCAAGCAGACAGGCTGCCCCAATCCAACCCCAATCTTAGGTGAACCCCAAGAAACCCCAGAGAACCCCTGACCCTGCTTTGACAGGGAGCTGAGGCAAGCTGGGCGAGTACTGGATGGGCTGGGAGCGGCCAGGCTTATGGTGAGTAGCTGGGTGTAGCCCCGAGGTTAGAAAGCTAGTTTTGACTGAAAGATTGATGGTTTCCGTCCCCAGACTGCCCCCCTCCCCACCGCCCACCGTCTCCCCAGCCCAGTCCCTGCCACAATCAGATTCATCCTAAAGAGGTGAGCATGAAAGGTACTCCAGAAGATCAGGTCCCTCGATGACGGCTCAGAGAAGCTCCCGCCTGTGTGGGAGTGAAGCTCTGTGATCGGGCGTTTAGAACAAAAATAGCCCTTAAAACTCTGCACGTTGCTCTGCATTTGCTGTGCAAGCAACAGAATTAGCCATTACCTTCGGATTCAGGATTGTGCACCTGCATGTTTTTGACAGGCCAACATCTTATTCTGATGGAACCTGGAGGCCCTCTCTTGTCCGCCGCACTGCAGCAAGGACCTCTGGTGACACTGAAATGAATTCAGTGAATCTAAAATGATTGGAGTTATTATCATAGTTAAAAGATTTTGCATTGTGAATCCATCCATGTGTGCTTTCTCACTTTGTGGGCATACCTATCTTTTTTTTTTTTTGTGGGTTTTTTTTGTGTTTTTTTTTTCAATTAAAGGGCAGTAGCTGAAGGCCTATACATGGATAAACCTGGACTCCAGAGTTGCGCCTCCATGCAAAGAAATATGTGGATTGTCAAGTATCACTACGCTGGATCACAGACGGCTAAATACCAAACAACCAAATACAAATCATTTGTGGCCAACCTACTGTATGTGTGTTTGTGTCCATGTGCTCATGCACCTATGTTCCTTCCTGAGTGCAGGATGTAGCATATCGTGCCACAGCAGGATTAAAGTATCCCTCTCCCTGGACCGCCTCTACCCTCGGCCCCCAAAAACCCCTCCCACACACTATTTGTTCTAATTAAAAGAAAACTTCCAGCCCTGACCAAGCTAGACCAACCGACGATGACTTTTTCCTCTCCTCTTTGGCGTTTGCTGCCTTGCTCCCAAACGTACGGCCAAAACTACTTCTTCTGCTTTATGTCCCTCTTTACATGCTTCTTAGGATATTTTTTTTTTTAATTCCACTGGAGTTAGAAAAGCGTTGCATGTTGTGTTGCAATGTTGAGTTTAAATAGTAATTCGACAAAATAGGATGAGAAAGTGTCGTATGTGCAGTCGGCCAAAAGGGAAATTCAATCATTCCGGGTTGGGAAGACACATTTGGGAAAAGCCCTGTTTCCTCTAAAATTGTGGCTTGGAGAGTTTCAGAGGTTTTGCTGTATTCCCCGAGGTGCCTGCGTGTGTGTGTGTGTGCGCGCGCGCGCGCGGGTGTGTGTGTGCGTGTGTGTCTTCATGAGTATGCATGCAGGCAGTTTCCATGTGTGTGCACTCGTATGTGTCCTTAGAGAATGTGACACAGTACAAAGTGCACATTGTAGTGGAGTGTAGTGTGTTGTGGCCCTGGCTGAGTGGGAGGAGGTGTGCGACTGCAGCTCGTTTTTCTTTTGTGTCAGCAGCTCGAGCTTTTTCTCCACCTCGACAAGTGATTCAACACTGGACTCTGGTCCACATTCAGAAGTGACCAGGAGGGAACCACATTAGTTCAAGTGAGGTTTCTGCAGAAGGTGTTTTGCACCTCCTGTAGTAGCAATTCTGGATAAAGTGCTCATAAAAAAAATAAATCCAACTATTAGATCTAAAAAAAAAAAAAAAAAAAAAAAAAACAAGTGCCATGAGCATTTTAAAGCACTTGGCCAGTGCTCACAGTTGGTAGGTTCAGTGCCAGGTTGACCCTCCAACTGGTACATTTCAGCACAGGAGAAAAACTGCAAGGAGGTGACTGGTGGACAGACACCGTGTTGCGCAGCTAAACTGTCAAATGGGCAGCTTTGGTCGAGGATGTTGAGTTGGAAATGTGTTTCACTATTAATGTTGTTTGTTTCAGTTGGACCCCATCCCTGACGAGGTGTTGCAGCAGAGACCGAATGCCAACGCTGTCCACTCGATGGAGAAAGTTCTTGAAGCTCACAGTGAGTGAATCATTACACCTTGACGCAACCCGCTGATTTTTTTTTTTATACTTTTTTTTTTTCTAATTATGTCATTTTGTGTGATGGGCATCAACTTTATGTGCATGTGGTATTAATATTAACAGTTAAAAACAAATTTCAAGCCACATTTAACACATGTAAAGCCACAAACAACAAATCCTGACTCACACTAAGAGTGCAGATACGAGTGTTTTAGCACAGGAACCGTTGTAAGTCGACGTCGCTCCCTGCTCTGGTGTCTGCAGGTAAATACTGGCGCTCACTGCAACGCTCTGCCTCGACACTTGGCTGCTCCTTGAGTGAAGCGCTGCGTCGGGACGCAGAGGAAGCTGAAACCGTCTCCGCCATGGCCTCGTTATCGGTCGCCAACAAGCACATAGGAAAGAAGTACGTGGCGCATTCTAGCTCTTCTGACCTTTATGAATATAGATTAAAGGTATTGGTTGAAACGTTTTCATTTTCCCGTGAATAAGGGCTCTTCAATGTCGCCATGTAGACATGGTGAAATACCCACCTCATCACAATAATAGTTAAAAAAAAATATCCTTGCACCTTTTTTTCACACATTAACTGGTTTTCATGAAGAGTAAATATGTGATGAACCTGACACACACACTTACTGCCTCCGATGCGGATACACACTTTTTAGAGCAGACAAAATCTGATACAGAGAAGTAGACGTAAAGCAAATGGCCAATTTCACACAGTTTACTTTTCTTACTATTGCTTGATTGTTTACACACAAATACCCATTTTAATACGTACACTGTACAGTTCGCAAACTGCATTGTAAATAATTGTGCGCTCAATTTCTATCAGGCTTCTGATATTTTTCTGTTACTTCTCGAATGTTGTGTAATGGGTGGCGCTCTCCGTGAACTGATGCACTTCTTTGCCTCCTTCGCGGTGCAGCCATTTCTTCTTTACCTCTGGAGGCCTTTTTTGCTCCCAACTTTGATCCCTTCAGTTACTTTTTTTTTCCATTCAGTGTTTACTTTTCTCCACTTCTCCCGCATCTCCCGTTCACATTCTCCTTTGCCGTTGTTTTCATTGCCGTGCTGCATCCAGTCATGGCTGAAGATTGGAGGAGGAATCAGGCTTGTGCAAGTTCAAACAATTTCCCAATGGATGAGATTTATAAAACGGAACCGTGCGCACCCACTGCTTTTCTAATGTGCCTTTTTTAGTGGTGAATCCACAGGCTTTAATGTGCAGCATTAATTGTCTCTCACAATCACCTGTTACCTTCTTCCCACATATGGTCTTGAGCAATGTAGAGCTTTATAATAACATTTACTTCCATAATAACGGTCCTGTAAGTGAACTATATAATTTTCCTCTTAATGTTTATGATAATTCTCTTTCTCCAGGGCCGACGAGGAACCAATGGAAGAGGAAGCTCCTATGTAAAGAAGCACTCTTCACGTTTTACCACTCAGAGCAGCCGTCTTCTTTAACAGCATCCTCATCCTGCCAGATCTGTCTCCATTTCAACGCCGCTCCGACATCTCTCCTCGCGCTGCTTCAAGATGGTGTCTTGCCTTGGTGGAGCTTGACAAACATGGCGGCAGAGAGGAAACGCTGAAGATGAATGATGCATTCACTGATCAGTGGTGCACAGACTGGTCAGCATCCATGTGTTGCATTGCCTCTTCAACACGTTGGATACAGGAGCATCGACTCTAACCATCCACAACCTTGAGTGCCAGTACTTTTTAAAACACTACACACACACACGTTCATATGTACTTTTCAAAAGCCAATTGAAATCATACATTTCTTACTATCCTTGTTTTTTTTTCCTGTGCTTTTTCTTTTTCTTTCTTTCTTTCCTTTTTTTTTTTTTTTTTTTTTGATCAAAACCACCAGAGCTGATGTGATTGTGACTCTGCACTGAGGATTCATCATTCCTGCTCTGTTAAGTTACCTGGAAGACTTGAACAAAGTGGTCAATTTTTGTCACGGTTTTCCAAGGTGGAAAGCGCGTTCTGATTCCAAAATGACTGAGCGAAAGACTGCGTTTGTGCCTTTTTTAATTTTTTCTTTTCTTTTTTTCCAAACGTGGTGGATTTTCTGTTGAACTCTACTGAAAGAGCTTTGCCTTAAAAACAGGCTAGAGGATGGGGGGGTGGTGGGGTCCCTTCTCCCCAACCCCCCTCAACATTTGCCTGCATGTTGTTGGCACATAGACCGGAGGACCATGGCATGTTTACCTGTTAGCTCCCTGCGACCAGCCTACTGTCTCCCTCTCGCTACCCCCCCGCCCCCCTCCCTCAGCTTGGAAGGTGACATCCAGCCACAAGTTGGAGTCGGTTCAAGTTTGAAAGGAAGTTCAAGTTGGGATCAGTATTATTCATCACACGTATCCATGTATCAAATAGGTACTGTATCAGTTCGTCTTAAGGGAATAGTCATGTAGCATGCACTGTTATGAGAGCGACAAACTAGAGTGTCGTTAATACTTTGTAGTATTTAGACGATAGTCAAGCAGAAGCGGGATGGACAACTGGCAATCGCAAGAGCACGAGAGTCACCAGCGACAGTCTTTACATTTGAATCGGTCGCACACTAATGTAGGACAGAGAGATGCTAATTTAGGCGAGGAAGCCCTCTCTTAAGCTCTCTGAAGGACTCTTAACAATAACACGGAGCATACCGCCTGAGAGGGGTGTTGCAGGGCCGCGTTGGCTCTCACAGCTGCTTCAACATCTGCTCTCCAAATGTCAGGTGCTACAGCGTGAGGCAGGTGTTTACACGTCTCGACTCCTATACGGTCTTAGCACACCACTTCAGGTTGTTTTTGAGTAGTGACGCAGCGAGTCGCTCCAATAGATTTTCTTGCAACAGGTTGTACTCCGGGTTTTATAAGATTTGAATATTGTATTGTTTTCTACGAAGCTGTTCAACCTGCCAGCGTAAGTTGTAGGGACGCCGTTAGAGGTCCTGCTCATTTAAAAATGACTGGTGGCACACAGTGGCTCGTGAGTTGTGTGTCAGCTGGCGTGCAGATGCAGCTTCCCATTTTGCAACCTTCCCTCCAACTTGTGTTTGGCTCCTGGGCAGCGACCTCGTGTCCCCGCCGTGTCATCAACAAGCGAATCACATTTGATTTATTTTCTCAGTAAACGGGGGAAATAGAATGCTGTGTTTACTGGTGTTTACTGTACATAGGACACTGATTTGTAATGACCATGCTCATGTTGATTCTCCTCTCCTCTTGTTTCTGGGTTGATCGCCCCGTCTCTGAATGGACTCCCATGAACTTGTTTGTTGTCCTGTTGTTTTTGTACGCGTTGTTCACTTTCTCTTCTCGGTGTCTCTGTTACATTGTAAAGCTGACGTACATCACAACAGGTGAGGGTTTGGACGTTACATGTTTTCCAGGTCGAGGGGTTTTTGTGGGAGGTTTCTACTTTGTATACAATTGTGTATTTACTGTCTGTTCATAGTAGAGCTATATATGAAAAGAAATGAGTATATTATATGTATACTGTATATATATATATACATATATACACATTCATGGGTCTTACATACTGGAGGCTCTTTTTAGGGTGTCCCTGAAGGCACCATTTACTGCCCTTGGTTACAGTAGGTTGTTTAGAGTAGTATTTTATTGGTTGTCTGATTGTCTTTCAACACTGATGACTAGTTTTTGGTTTTATTCATTCCATCGGTACCAAGACACTGTTAGGTTTGCTGTTGCCGCCTCTCAATTTCACATGTTCATGCACATATTTGGACCTTCTTATATATTTTTTTAATGTCTGTAGATTTTATTGTAGAAATTTTGCATCTGTTCAGTTTAAGTTGGTTAAGAATGCGTGAGGCAAGATTTCAAAATCTGGATTTTGCATTAAGGACCCCAAATTGTGATTCCCAAAGTTCCCACCCAAAGCTACTCTCCCGTGTTCAGTCTTTTTTTTTTTCATCATCAGAGTAAGTAAACATTCTTTGATATACCACGATGAACATTCCTTTAAATCCAAGCTCACATTTGTAATCGCATTCTTTAGCAAACTTGGTTGTTGACAGGCTTTTGATCCATCAGCAGCCCAGACGTCCTTCCAGCTCATCAGGACACAAAAACCTCAAACTCCTCTACTGAATGATATAACCATCTAAGAAGAAAACGCCATCATGTTTTGTTTTGTGTTTTTTTTTTTTAAATGTCCCTTTAAAAATGCTCCCTTATGTCTCAAACATGGTTTCCATGGTTACCGTGTCATCTACCACTCTGCATATGTCCAAGACCATAAGATTGTGTTCTTCGAAAGCTCAGTGTCGAGGTTGAAGCACCTGCTGAGTGATTTTGTCATTCCTAGTTAGAGATTTCAAGCACGTCGTTTTCTGCACATTCAGCTTTTTTATCAGCACCCCACTATCGTGACGCTTCTTGCCGGCATCTCTGCGGATGGTGGCAAGACGCTTTGCTTGACGCCGCAGTCCCGGTCTGGATGGCGGTCTGCCGTCGACTGCTTTGGTTTGTGAAACGGAGCCAACACTAGCACCGTCTGGCTCCTCTGGCCGCCGCTCTTCACCGTTAGTCTTAACACAATGTCCATTAACACAAGAAAAATAACCTGCAATATTCCATTTTCTTACAGTTTCCATTTATTCCGAGGAAGCACATCGTGTGTTGCGAACTTTTGCTCAGACCGAGAGCTGCCTGTTTATTTACGCAGCCTGGTCCGACTCCACTCCATTCCTCGCCGGCGCTCTCTGCATGATCCTCACATCTGCATGCACTGTCTGTCCGTCCGTCCGTCCGTCCGTCCATCCGTCCGTGTCTGTCCACATATCAGCACAAAGGATCAAGCACTGAAGGAAGTTAGTACTTTCACTGTATCCAGACTCTCTTATATCCTTGACTGCTTTGTATTTTCTGCTGTTGGAGCGTTGTACAACATGGAATCTATCGAACCCGGAAGAGTTGAATGTTCCGCCGAAATCTGATCATGCACTAAATTTTTATCGTCTTTACGTCAAACCGTTTTGACGAGGAAGCTTTGTGAACTGCAACAGAAAGCAAAAACAAACAAACAAAAAAAGAGAACACACTTTTTTTTCTTTTTTTTTTTCATTCCAGGCAAGATGTGACTTTGATAGACTTTCATATCATATCTGGACGTATCAAAGGGCTCCACCCAGTCGCCGGGTCATTGTTACGGTCCTCTGTCCTCTGTTCCACTAAATAAGCCAGTTAACACACTATGACCACTGTGCTTCAGAAACAAACAGGTCAAGGTTTACATTATGTATAAAATGATAAAATGCATCTTTTCTATCAGTTATGTTTTTGACTTGTTCCATCATTGTCACGAAGATAGTGCAGTTTTCTCAGAAACCTTTGCTCTAACATGTTGTCTTTGACATCTACGATATAAAGTATTGTTTTTGAAAAACTGCAATGTGGTTTGTTTGTTTTTAATAACCTCATACTGCTTTTGTAACTGTGACCTCATTTGCCCCAGTATTCTCATTTGTGCAGGGCGACGGGCGTTCCATCCGTGTTTGCAGCAGCAAATGTGGCTAACTGCTTTACATTTGTTACATTGTGGACGATGAAAGTCTGGGTTGGTTTAGGGAAATATTGTGGTTTGAGTTAAATGAAGGTTACACACGCACGACTACCGTTAAAACACATCAACTGGAAACGCGTTTTTTTTTTTGTTTTTTGTTTTTTTCGCTTCAGGAACATAAACATGACTGTGCATCTGCGCTTTGCAGAAATGTGGATTTATAAAAAAAATTTCATGGTGTCTGAGCTGCAGAGTCGAGGGCGGAGACCGACCTTAGGTGCCCGAGCCAGGTTTAGAAAACTGAAGTGGCGGTCGGGATGGAATCGGATCCAGTGACTTCAGCGGGACCGGCCTACTCGACATGGAGCTTGCAGTTCCTTCAACTGTCTGTGCTGGGTTACTTCTTGTTCAGCGCTGGGACCCAGTTTATAACTGACAACCCATGAACACATCATTTAGTCTGTTTGTCAACTATCAGGTGGTGGGTTTGGGTCGGCACAGTAAAACACAGAAGTCCTGAGGGGTTGGGATCGGTGTCTGACTCAGAAAAGCAGCCTGATCTTCTTTCTGGACACAAGAAGGAGCTTTAGGTTCGGTCATACAGTGTGTGTGTGTGTGTGTGTGTGTGTGACAAGCAGGCGGTACCTGAGCCGAGCGACTCGTTTATCAACATCCAACTAAAATCTGATCATGCAGGTCACTTCCTGTTTCACTGCCGTGCCGCTAAAGTCCAGAGGGAGGCAGCGTTTTCAGTCAAAGGGGGTCCCACAGTAGCTTTGATAGGGATCAGCCACTCGCTTGGAAAGGTCAAAGGTCTGAGCTTGTCTCCAAACAAACAGACGTGAATCCCTGTTGGTGGTGGAACTAACACAAGGACAACATTCCCAAAGCAAACACAACCCAATCCCGCCTTACCTCCCTCGCAAATAAACACACATTCCAAAGCTCCCCTGTCAAACTCTGAATTAGGAGAGTGACAGTGTAAATAGCACCTCTGCCTTTGGCTTCACCGGCCGCTCAGAGTCTGTAAATCACAAACGAACATCTCTTGGCTCCTGTAGAGAATAAGCTTCAGCGAACACATGAGGGACAATATTTACCATCGCACACATGCTGCTCCGAAGCCTCCCGGAGGAGGAGGAGGAGGGAAAAACAGAAGAAAAAGAAGAAAAAAAAAAAAGGATGACGTTGAGGAGAGGAATGTGTCCTCTTTATGGTTCCTCTGAGCCTGGGGATGCTGGTGTCACGCAGACGGCCGCCTCGCCGTCGGCGCAGCAGAGGTGTGGACACATTCGTCATCTCCGCTCTGTGGAGAGACACGCAGCCCCGCTGACCCCCTCAGGAAAGGTCAGGTCAGAGAAAAACCCGCCCACAAGATGACGGCCACGTCGCCACAACAAAGGGCTGAAATGTCCGCGAGGATTGAAATCTGGGAAAACTCCCTTATCTATTTTTCCTCTTGTTTCCCCGCAGTGATATTCTGGTCTGCGGCGACGCTCTTGCCTTGCTCGTCTTCTCACAGCATCTGTCGCTGGCGGTTGGCTCTATCATTACCCGGCCACCCGTATGCATAGAAAAGGCCTCATCCACCCAGCTGGGCTCATCTCTGTGTGCTTTTTAATTGCAGGTTCGTCCGGTTCTAAATGAGTAATGAGGCTTTGGCCGGCCGCTCGGATGACAAATAAAAGTAATTACAGATCGGAGTCATTACGATCGGTTTTAGATCATCAACACACAAACATGCACAAGGACGCACTTGAGGAGCTGGAACCAAAGTGAAGGAGGGCCGCTGCAGGACAGTCCGAGAAGGATCACGTGCACTTCAGCGTCCAACATGCACGAAACAAATGAAGATAAAAAGGGAGACGATCCTGACGTGTTACTAGCATGAAGTGTAGAGGATCCCACACTGACACTCATGTCAGCCATACTCCCAAAAAGTATGGCTGACATGATGTGCCAGCATTCACAATAACAATGATGGATGGGAAAGGGTAGGATTGAGTCAATAATACACACATAATATAAACCAATCAAGCGTGTTTTTGCACTGACTTGATTGCACATTCCTCAGTCTGCTGCGTTTATATTCTACTTTATAATTCACTTGTCATAAAGGCAGCGAAAGATGACTTTGGCTGATAACATTACAAATATCTGGTGAATTCCTCTGGCCACGACAACTGTGTAATGGAAGTCTAATGTTGTGACGGCCCTTGTAACAATAAGAATGGAGAGGGGGGGGAGAAAAAAATCACTTTTTAATCTCCAGTGTCCTTCTGCTTATCTCAGTTCAAGCCTGGATTTGGAGTGAAAGCGAACACTGCGGGCTTGTTTGCTGCTCTTTCCGTCGGACGTCCCGCCAGGCCGGGCGAAAACTCGGGATCCGCAGCGTGTTTGAAAAGCTGCGCGGCGTTTGCTTGTCTTGCTGCCGCGTGTGTTTAGTCTGGTGTTGTCCAGGAGGTCGCAGACAGATGACCAGAGGGAGCTGCTGCAAACGCACCGATGCCGGGCCACCGACAGACCTCAGTGTCTGAGGTCGGCTGGCTTGCTTGATGTGGACGATGAGACCAGTTTATTCTTGGCATGTTAATGGTCATTGTGGTGGTCACCTCTCAAAAGGGACCAGCAGGGTGAGGAGAACAGGAGGCTAAACGTTGGCAAAACAAATGTGGAGTTCAGCACTTGAGTGCAAAAGTGTCCTCCCATTTGTGGATTCTTCTCAAATATCAGTCCTCTCCTGATATTTGCATTTTAAATCTGGCAAGGAAACGGGCAGCCACTCAAATGTAAAGGCATAGAAACATTTATGTGAAATAATTTCAGGTTCCTGCCGTCAGCCGAGTCACATGGGCCCCCGCTCGCTGGTCTGCAGCAGAGATGTTTCCGATGATAACTCTGTCACGCTCTAATATTTTGACTGCCTGTTGTTGTGCAACTCGGGTTAGCGGAGCGTTGACGTTGCCTGGCTTTTCATTCGTGAACTCTCGCCTGCGCTGAAACTGTAAAAAAAAAAAAAAAAAAAAAAAAAAAACCGACATTTTT
>CAAKHG010044213.1:11071-25844 GCA_901007715.1 Dactylopterus volitans
TTAAAAAAAAAAAAAAAAAAAAAAAGGTTCACTGTACTTGAAATGAGCAGAACTACTCTGGAAGATAATTTACATCAGTGGTGACAGCCGCTTTAAGGAAGTTCACTTTGTTGAGTAAATAAATTTCAAGCGTTATTGTTCAATAAAATTGTCACCGCTGACAGCTCGTTACATTCTTACAGTTTGGTGCAATCCATGACACGCAGTTCTTGCCGCTGCCAGGGCAGTCCTTTTTTTTTTTTTTTTTTCCTGGATATTCATGAGGAAGTCCTTGCTTTGAATGCCAATGACGACATGACATTTAAGATCTGCACATTGCAATACAGTACACTGGCATTTACAAACCATGAGCTTTAAATACACTTTGGGCTACATTTTGTCTGCTGAGGATGAGGTATGAGCTCACAGAGTGAGAGATACATATGTGATTTCTGCGCTGTTGTACTCATATCTGCCACTCCACAGTTCCACACTGGCACTCCTTGGCAAGGATTCTTTCCTCTGAGCCTTCTTCTGCCACCGGTACCATAGAAAGGCCTCCTCACATGAGCTACCTGGGGTCTTTTCCTCCACATATTCCTGGGATAAATCCATACAATCCGCTGTCACGTCATCTTGCTTCATGCCTGCCTGCTCAAGTGAAGGTACGACTATGTCTTCGACATCCGGAGGTAATGGATCTGCATCTGGAGGAACAGGATCTGGTGCTGGACTTGTGGGTTCAAGGTCCATTTCCAGCGATGTACTCGGAGATACTGAACTAGGAGGGGATACTCTGACAGTAACCTGTGGGAGTGGGGTTTTATGTAACTCCAATGATCCGTCCTGTGGCTTGTGAGCTAAACAATACTCCATAGCTGGATCCAAATAGTCAGATTCCATGGACTGTGAAGGATCCAAGTTGCACAGCATGGCAGTGGACAACGGTGAGCCTGGACAATCTGATTGGTAGAAAGGTGTATCTAAATCTAAATTATATGGAGAGTCAACACTGAGGTCAAATGGATCTGGCTCAGGGTCCATGAACACTGAGTCAAGATCGTCTTGATCTAGGGAGGTCAGCATGACCAAATCAAAGTGGACCAGATCTGCATGATATATTGGGGTGCTGTCAAGTGGTTCCGGAAGGGGGGGCCACTCTGAGTCCTCTGGGTCCATGTTTGGTTGAGTTTGCATCGAAGTGGAAGCGAAGCTCAAGTCTGATGATATATGTTCTGGGAGAGTTTCAGAGGGATAATCTTGGACATTTACAGTGGGGTCTGGATTTGAGTCGCTGCGATTTGGACTTTCAGGAGAGTCTCTGTCGAGGTACTCTGACACCACAATGGTAGGAAATTCGTTGTCTGTCTCTACTTTACATGGTGTAACAGTATCAAGATCAAGTGTGGGTGCATTGTCGGCTGAGAAGTTGCCACCATTCGTAGAGTCAGATGAAGACACGACAGTTATGTCTGATGGATTTATTGGGTCTGTGGAATATTTATCCTCTGATCCTGCATTTGTTGAACATACACTTGTGGGATATTTAGCAACTGGATCTTGCTTTTCCCCAAGAGCGGTATCCGAAAACTCTGCCTCTGACGCTACATCATAATCTTGCTCCTCAGGTGGAGACACAGTAACTACAGGGACCGGAAATGGTAGGTGCATTTTTTCTCTTTCAATAAGTTCCGGGGATTTGACGTCATCAAGTTGAGACGGTTCGGTGTTTGAAATGTACTCATTTGCTGGGTCAACCTTTCTCGGCTGTGGGTTGACGGGGATTTCTTGCTCCGTTGTCACTGGAATCTGAGGGCTTTCAGTGGCTTTTTCTAATAAAAGTGGCACTGTATCTTGACGTGTGGCCACATCAAATGAACTCTGCCTACCATGGTCAGGCAGCTCTGCTTCGGGTCCTGCTTTGGATCTGCAGGGCATAGCAGCCAATTCTAATGGCTCTGGTGTGACTGCTTTAGTAAAGCCTGGAAGAATTGGATCCAGTGGTATGGCACTTTCCACATACATCGACTGTGGACAGGCGAGAATGCTTGGATCCATGGAGAGCTGCTTTGGCAGATTGCGGCGGGACCCTTTGTTTGCATCCTTCTCTTCTGGACAATTGACAGCAGCATCCGCAGTGCTTTGCCTGACCAAGACCTTGCTTCTGGCCTGGGTCCCTACGGACACTTTAGATACCAGTGGGGTTTTCTCTCTAGCTCCGCCACTGCCCCGGTTGGTCCCAGAGGTCCCAAATCCTCCTGCACCCACCCCTGTCACTGCCCCTGCCCCAACTCCTGCACCTAAACCTCCCCCAGCTGCCATGCTACCACCTTGGGGAGACCATGTGTTATAATGTTGTGTGAACGTATTGAAATTGCTGTTGAAAGCACGGAGCTCCTTACAGAGGTCCCTCCTGAGTTCAGCCAGCTCCCTCCGCATGGCTGAGACCTCCTCCTTCCACTGCATGCTGATCGCTGCAGCCAAGGTGGCTGACTCTTTGATACTGGCCTGAATAGCTTTTGGTGATGGCCTTTCCGGACCGCTTGATCTTGGGGATCTGAAGAGGCTTGGAGAGACTGGTGGTCCAGAGAGAGGTTTGGCTTTAGCCCCCATATTATCTTGGTGGTAAAGCCTGTCTCTTCTGATGGGGCAGCCTAGATCATCATGAGCCAATGGTACCGTGTCTGCCAAATCCTCATGTACACTGGCCTTGTCGGGGAAACAAGAATCTTCCTGCACATAATTTCTGTCTGGAAGACAAATGTAAATAAGTATTTGTAATATGGCCACAGGTGTGAGCAGCTGGAGAGAATGTGCTTTTTATTGCTACAAAGCAATAACATCAAGTCATGCACGGAATGCCATGAGTCAAAATAAGAAAATAGGAATATGTAATAATTTTTATCGCCCCAATTAGCTCATCTACTAAATATTTTTTTTTTACGCTAGAAATTTAAAGACTCTGTAATGTGATGATACATCGTTTGAATCCAGTATAATGCTGAGGAAGCACTCCCATTTTGACTCATTTTGTCGATGGCTTACACTGCCTTCTCAACCTAAATTTGTAGCATGCATTCTTAACGCCTTTTCAATGCACAAAGCTGAAACTACTAGCTCCAAGAACACATTGCAGAGAATAGACAATATTTATTTTTATTTTTTTTTAGATGAGGCGTTGGAAAAGTCCTTGCATGCTCTTCTGCTTTCAGTCAAGGTAGAGAAAAAAATGTACTTTGTGCAATGAAAAGAGGCAATGATGAGCAAAGCTTCCAAACCCTCTCTCATCAGTCAGGAAGTATAGTATGAACCCTATTGAAAATGAGGAGTTTGACCAATTCCTTCCAAGTTCTGATTGCTGCGTGTCCAAAACAGGGGCAATATCCACCACATACCAAATTCTGCACCCTAGAAATGCAAACACATTGAGGTTTACTGAGAAAGCAGTGTAAGCAACCATTTACAGGTATGAAGAGTTGATTATAAGCACGTCTCCAGATGTCCACACCTCTAACCCTCCCTACTACAGTCCAACTGCTCGCCGTTGTGTGAGAAGAGGCGGAATCCATTCAGACTTCTTGTCCAGATAGTTTATCTTCTTCTCTTCCCCCATTCTTCATCTGTACTTGGACAAATCGTTTCCTCTGTGAAGCCAGCAATTGCGGGAATTGCTGAAACCACCAGCAGCCTTCAATTTATAATCAAGTCCCAGTATCAGAAATAAATGAGCTGAGTCAGTCTAGATTTATTGGAACAGGTTTGCATGTATGAGACGGGGTCCCTCGGCTTTTATAATCCATTTTCCAGGTCTACATTTTTTTTTTTTCTAAAATGATCTCATATTGTGTAAACAGCAGTTTTCAATTAGACAAAAATAATTAGAACAATATGTGGGCGAAGGAATCTCATTGTGTATTCTGTCATATTTTAATGTTTGCAGAGTAGCGTAAATTGGGTTTGCAGGTAGAGAATCCATTCCGCCATTTGTTTAACCAATTGACAATAAAGCTGTGAGTGCGTTCACCATGTGGCATCATAATGAAAGTCAGATATCCAAAATGTAACAGAGAAAAGCCTATCCTTATTCTGACCTGATTTTTCTTTTAGATATTTTTCCCTTTTAGATTTTCAATAGGGTTCATAGCTTTACTCTCTGGTGCATCCAGTGGATGAGCAGATGAGGTACTGTATCCAAAATACAGTAGGATGAACTTGCAGGGCTCACAAGTTGTAGCTATGGTAACCATACGTCCATCAAATAAAATTGCAACATACAAGAATGATTCATGCAAAAGATATGAGGCCATTTGACAGTACAACCAATTTACGCCGGCAGTTTTATGTCCATTCATGTCAGTATCAAATATAAGCCTCTAATGTCAATTTGTCGGTACATAACCAAACATAAATGCTGTCCATAAACATCCAGGATGTTACATATTGTATTGTGCAAGTAAATATCATTTACCTGTGGTGGATCTGATGGTGGAAGTAACAGTGGAAGCCATGGGGGGGATGCAGTCATCGTCTTGGGAGTAGCCGGCTTGGATTGCTCGCAGGTAGCTGTGGCTCCTGGTCCGGAAGCAGCCGGGCAGGTCCAGAGCCTCCATGGCCTGAGATTCCACCTCGCTGAACACCGACTCGCAAACTGATTCAAACTGGCCATTTATTTCTGTTTCGCTCACCTGTGAGAAAACAAAATCCATGAGCCAGCTTCCTCCATCATTAAAAGGAAAAGGAATGGATCGGCTGGTTATTAAAACTTTTCATTGTTGCCTCTGTCATTTGCCACCGAGCGCACGTGTTCTAAAAGGCAAAAGGTTGAAAGGCAGCGGGGAGATCAATGAAAATGTGTTCTAATAACGCAATTTTTTTTTTAAAGTGTTGCCTTTGACATTTTCCTGCATTAGTGTGCTTTCTTCTGCTGCAGCAGGTCCTGCTTTGTGTGAGTACAACCACATGACGTGATGTGAATTCTCATGGAGTTCAGGTCATATTGGGACTTCAAAAGAACTATTTCTGCTTCAGGTTTCGGTGGCGTCGGATGTATTTTGTAATGCCTTGAATTGTTGAGTCGAGGCACGGGCTTGCCACAAGAGGTTGTTCGATGACTCACTCCGCCGCCGTTTGGCCAAATCAAGAATCACAGATAAGCGTTGGTTTTATTGAGATTTGTGATTAGCATGAGTCTAGTTGAGCTTTTAAGACTCTGAACAAATCATCTCATTTAAGAGGGGGATTACAATCTTAATTGTCATAGCACATGTAAAATGAACTAAGAAAAAAAGATGGTTGTGCCTACAGTGATGTCTGAAAAATATACAACAAAACAGTCACCAAGTGACTTAAAGCCCCAAAGAGCAGATTTTATTTATTTATTTATTTATTTATTTTTTTACCTTAAATTAGCAGCAACAGAATCATTTTGATGCAACGCTGTTTTGTAAGATGGAGAATGGAGGCTCTGTCATTGCACTCCCAACACTTGCTCTTGGACTTTGTACCTTGAGTCGAGTAATTTGGATCATGCAATACATAACATGGTATGGCACAATGTTACATTAAGAAGTAAAAGGTTGAGGAGACTATTAATGGAGGAGGAGAAAAGATAATAGAGAGGGGCGAGATCTTGACCTGCTGCCAGACGCTCAGTCAGCGTAACTGTTGGCAATCTGCATTTTTAACACACAACTGCTGCGGGTCCAGATCCTGACGGTCAAAGGCGGCGTCGAGAGCAACCGGACAGTAACCGAGGTGCTAACATACTAAAATTTAATGTGCCGGTTGCCTTGTATTTACCACGATCACAAAAGCTGCTGCCGCCCAGTAACGCAACTTATTGGAGCTTTTAAAACGATGATTGGGTCAGGCATGCTGTCTAAATGGGATATGACCGAAGAATGCTGAGTCCTCCCTTTATTGTAATGATGCTCTTTTATTAGCAACCTGTGTTAGAACCCTGCTCATCAAAAAATCTGCCCGAAATGGGAAAGCGCAACCTCACCTGGCTGACTTGGCTGACACAGCTGGCCTGGCTGAGGGTGCTGACGGCCCGCATGTAGCTCTGGTTCCTGGAGCGAAACTTGGGCGAGTTGTAGTTTGCGGAGGGATCCAGGGCGATGCTCGGGTGCATGGAGGCTTGCAGGTGGTAGCTCTGACTGAACAAAACAAAGGGGACAAGTGATGATGATTCAGTCATGATGCCGACTTCTCAAGCAAGCCAAGTACATGTAATTAAGCTAAAAGGGTGACCGGTGCCTGCACGGTGGCGAAAACGCGAGTGAAAAAGCACTTGGCGTCGTCTAGACAGGCGGAACTTGAGAGGGGAGTTGGTTGTGACTTTGCTTCTCCCACAAGGAGTCCCACTCTCTCTTCATCACTGCATGGATGTGTAAACCAGTGTCCTCAAAGAGGGCAGTTCAATTTATGTTATGCTGAAACCCCTAATCAATGTTCGGAAATGAGGGGAATGCAAATCAGGAGCTAGTTAGCGAGCAAGCACTTGAGAGAGCAGCCCGGCATCCGCCAGGTCAATTAAATGTGCTTAACCAAGCAGGGTAAGAGACATTTTCAGGAAAGCATGGAAGAAATATGCGGGATAGATATAAAGGGAAAAAGGTAAACACAAAGTCAAATTAGTAAAAATGAAAGCGAAAAGTTCCCTCTGCCAGATCTATTTCTAGTTGCAGGCAGGGGTGAGTAAGCAGTCTCGGGCCTTTTTATAGAGATAAACGCTCGTGTTTGGTGGCGAGGAAAATGCCAGCGTGATTAAAAGTCTCTCAATACATCTTGTCACGCCGCGGCGAGGTCCTGCATATCTGCCGAGCAACGTCAACCTCCTAAAAGTCCAGAGACGCCATAGAGCGGCCATATCAGGATATAAAATCCGAGAGTGGTAAAAGCTGATCAGTCTCGTCAAATATACGGCGGTGCTTTCAATTATTATTATTATTATTTTTTATTTAGGGGTCAGTCCGCCGGTATGATGCATCGCTGTGAATCAGATCATATCTACGGTATGTTTAACGGGGCCTCATGCTTTAGCAGTGCGAACAAATTGCCCCGGGTGACCTCTCATTGACTGGTCTTGAGTGTTTGCTCTGCGAGGTGTCCATATTGAGTGTGTCAGCAGGGCCGCGAGCCAGCTGGCTCCCACGGCCGACCACTGCAACATGGCAGCAACAGAGAGGTAAGGGGGAGGCACTGAGCCCTGTATTCACCTTAAGTCTGCAGCAAAATTGGTGATGTAGTTACGCATGTCACTGTTGATTTTATCCAGGCGGTAAGAGCTGTGGGTAGAGAAGAAAACAGAGTTACTGGGTCCCACAAGTGGGAGTTAGATGATGTGACTTCGCCGGGCGGAGGTCCAACGGAGCTAGCTGCGGATGGCGTCGGCGGGGCACCCAATGTTTGCCTGGGAGTTTTCACCAAAGTGCTGCAAACATTAGGGTGGTAATATATGACCGACATGGCCTTTGTGTGATGATAAACGTGGAAGAATGCGGCTGCAACATTTAATTGGCAGACAGCGTCGGCTGGCCGAGGCATTATCTTGTGTGGAACATGTACAGACACACAGGCGACGTAATGGAGTGTGTTATGAGTTTGGCTGCGCGCGCACACACACACACACGCACGCACACACACGTGCACACACACACACGCACACACACACAGACACACACGCAGTCCACCCGGCGCTAACCAAACAAGTATAACAAATCACTTTAAAGATGAAATGCGGCACACAAAATCAATTACACTTCGCTCCCTGCGTGGCTAATTAGAGCCAATTAATTGAGCCAAATGAGGATTAAAAAAAAAAAAAAACAACATACCTAGCATTCTCCCCAGAGCGTTGAAACTTAGTCAGGCTTTTAGCTGACAAGATCAGACCTAAGTGCACAGGCGGAGAAATGAAATACAAAATACCTCACCAGTTGCTGTCACTAGACGTCTACTCATGTCGTCCGAGGTAAAAGGAAGGCTGCTTTGAAAATGTGTTAATCAAATCATGCCAGAGCAAATATCCTTTTTTTTTTTTTTTCAGACCGGTGCTAATGCGCTTCCATTGTGGGCCAATATTGCACTACGGAAGAATGTGAATCTCATAATTAGCTGACCTCACTGCCATGGAGTGGAAATATCTTGTGTTTTTTTTTTTTCGTTTTTTTTTTTTACCCACACAAAGTTTAGAATTTATGTAGAACATAGAGAGCAATTCTGACACATGCACGGAAAAAGCCAGCCAATAGAAATATTTCCTTCCTGACAAACAAACCACATAAGAGCAATTACACAGGACCAATGGGTTTCGCCATTCGTAGCGCAACCACAGATTAACAGCCATATTCAGAAGTTGGGAAAGTGCATTATGATTGACTATGATGAGCATTAGAATTCACTATGAAGGTGCTCATAATGCACTATAGATGTGATCTTCATAGAAAGTGTGGAATAAGAATTTAGGCGGCAGGCGAACCAAATGAACCATCTTTGCCACCGACATAAAAAGTTAAATTCGCAGTGGTGCCAAGAAAATGCTGCGAATAAGCCTTGGAATGGGAGAGCGGGGCCAGCGATTCATGACACGTCCCGCGCAGGCAGAAATCAGAGGAGCTGACCTTGAGATGTGACGGAGAATTCCTCAGAATGGGTATTTATGTGGAACCAGGCACGCGTCGCCGGCGTTAACTTTGATTAATTATGGTTGCTCAAGAGGCTAATCATGGATGGGGGTGTGTGGGGAGGGAGGACAAATATATATATATATATATATATATATGTGTTATTTTAGAAACTGTCATAAATGGGGGCTGGGGGGGTGGATTGGCTTGCGGGGTTTGGAAGCATGGTTGCGTTTATTTAAAGAGAAGCGACAGATGTTAAACGTTGACGCGTCTCTGTGCGTGCGTGCGTGCGTGCGTGCGTGCGTGCGTGCGTGCGTGCTGTGTGTGCGTGTGTGCGTGTGTGCGTGCGTGCGTGTGTGTGTCAGCCTGTCATATCATTACTGGCTGACTCGCTATGCTAATGACTAATGGTGAAATTTGCCACATGTCAATCCCATTATCATTAATACCTTAAACATCTTTGGCAGGTCTTACTGAGGCAAAAAAAAAAAAAAGGGAAAAAAAAGAGAGCGCTGATTCATTTTGTGTTCATCATAGCTGTCAGCTCTGCATCTTAAATTACAAGACCCAAGGGTGAAGTTGTAATGGAGTGGGGTGTGTAAATGATTATTAATTGAAACAATCGTTGACATCAAACTTTCATTCCGGTGCGCGGGCCTGTTCCGCCCGAGCGGGCCGGCGCCGCGCCGCATTCTTCACGGGATCGCCGAACAAAAGAGAGCGACCCCCGTCAACCGCCAGCGCTTGAAAGACGGAGCGGCGGCGGGTGGCGGCACAGCTTGACAGGCCGGTTCTCACTCTTACATGATTTGCTTCGGGGAGCCGCTGGTGTTAAATTTGCGCCGGGGGCCCCGTCTGGATGCCCCCGCCAGACACCACAATTGCTACAAGTGCAGAGGAAATCAAACCTACGCCACGTCCGCCCGGAATCCAATCTGATCCCATCCCTACAAGCACAATGAACCGTAATAGCGTGAGAGCTCTCATGTCAGGTGGCACTCGCGTCAGCCATACCTCTTATGTGTAAGCGGCACAATCATAACAAATGTGGAGCACGGCACCGCGGTGCTGGGAAGGGAAACTGCGGATGGGAAACACTTCTGTGTAATCGAATGGTACAAATTAACCCACTGGTGCCCAAAGATTACATTTATTTTGGATAAGTGAAGATGCAACATTTGTACCAACTGGTCTAGAATTTCGTATGGATGTAATTTGGGAAAGTATTTAACAATTCAATTATTGTTACTATTTTTTTTTGATCATTCGATCAGGATTTTTTGAAAAAATGAAGAAAAATGCTGCATTGAAACTTCTTGACACTGATGGAGTATCTCCTTCACTGAATTTTGCTGTTGGCTTTCATCTGTGGTATAAAACATCATACAACATTCATTCATATGGGACATGTAGATCGGGGTCTGTCGCATACATGTCGTGAAAACAATAAAACCCTTTGAAATGTCTTCAGATTGGTGCCGAGGGAAGGAAGCCACATGAATTTCACATGTGATTACATAACCACCACGAACCACCAAGCATGTGATTTGCACATAAGGGGATTAACATGTGGAATAATGTTTTAAAAAAAAAAGAAGCACATTCTGAACATGTGTTTTGTATGCAGGAAACTTAATATCTGTCTGCCAACAGATATCAACATTAAGAAACCACTGTGTAAAAACATTGCTAAGAAAACGCGATGATAAACCTGCCGCCATTGTTTCTGTACGTTTCCACCGGGAGAGCAAAGTAAAGGGGGCTTTGTCTGCTGAAACCAAAGACACCTCAAACAAAAGACCGCCCCCCCCCCAAAAAAAACAGCAGGGTATTTCAGAGAACGCACAAGAGCATAAACACTGAAACAGAAAAAAAGAAAAAAGGAAAAAAAAAAAAAACCTGACAGCCCTCCATTTAAATCCAAGAGGAAAGATACCACATTATGAGATTCTTAGAGTGGGTTCAGGGGACTATCAGGACTCCTTAGTAATGGCACCCTTGGGGACACTCCTGGTGTTTGAAACGAATGCAACAACAATCCAGACTCAATAACGCTCCTGCCGCCGCTGTCAGTGGGCTGGAGCCGGCTACACCGCCTAATCCATGCTGGTCAATACCTTCCTTTGAGCAGAGCCCAGCACAATCTCAGCCTAACCACTGAGAGAGCCATTATTCAGAGGGGCCTTGGAGTACAATAACTGCAACTGATAGCCCTTCCTGCTGTTGCATCCTTATAAATCATTCACCGTTTACGGCGATTCGGAATGGATTGTCAGGGAGCAGTTTTTGCGGGACGTGGAAAACGGGGATCAGATCTCAGAGTGGCAGCCTCATATTTTAAATCATGTTCTAAAGAGGCTGTTAAGTGGGCCGGATGATTGCGTCTTCCCGAAATAGATATGATTATGATTCTGCTTGATCACGATCCATAGCATTCGATTTTTTTTTTTTTTTTTTTTTTTTTTTTTTAACCGCGTGATTGTGTGCGTCCACTGGGATGAAAATCTGGTTTGTCATAAATACAGGGTCTCTGCTGCCAAGACGTCGCAAACACGGCCCCAAGCGTTCGTCCTCACTTCTGTTCGCATGCAGGCGTGAGCCCGGCCAGGGTGGCGGCTGGCGGCGGGCGGCTGGCGGCGGGCGGCGGTGGATTCTTTGCTGCAGTCTTCTGTGCTTCCAGGAAAAAGGAGCAAAGCTGCTCTATATGAGGGAGCGCCGTTTGAGGAAAGCCGCTCATGAATGGCAATGATCCGGGTCTGCTGCGTCAGAGATGAGGACGCGGCAAACGAGAGAAACATCAGCGCATATGTATTTATATATGTCACTGTGGCTGCTTGCGCCACAGCTGTGTCTGTTAAAGGTCAGACGCAAGGTCGTCTTTGCATAATGTCTTCAATTTGTGGCAGATTATGCACCTTTAGCTGGAGGAGGAGCAGAAGAAGGAGGAAAAAAAAAAGAAAAAAGAAGGGCAGTGTAATATATGCAGCAGAGTTGCAGCAGGCTGGGGATGTTACAGTCCAGCAAACCCTCTTGAGTAAAAGGCAGCGCCTGAGAGCGAGATGAAACCGGCTGCACTCGCACGGCGGCTGAGGCCTGATGTCTTTAGGGGAAACAATGCCCGTTATTCCCTGTATGCTGCGTAGCTCCCATTGCATCTTCCTTCGGTTTCACTGGAGATGAATAACGCGAAATCTCGTGCGTGTTTATTTTCATGAACGGCGGAGGCTCGTCATTGAGGAGAACACATCTGCTCGTTAGTATCCTCTCTCCGCCTTGTCGCCACAGCGAAGCCCAAATATGCATTTAATGCTAAACCCGATCGATGGTGGTGACATTTCGGCGGGCGATGCGGGCTGAATAATTCCGCTCCCGGCTTCCAGCCACTTGGGCATTATCAAAAAGTGATTTGGGCTATCTAATACTCAATCCAAGTATTGTCGGGATGTCTCAATATTTCATTAACGTCACACAGACGTTGGAATCCCAGCTGTTATTTATGTCTTTCAGCGTTTACAGTACAGTACTTAGTTAATGGCTGAGTGGGTGGGTTTGAGCGAGTCCCACTTTGCTGCGTCATTATGTATCAGTATTAATGCTTTATGCGATACAGATGGTAACTTCATCACAGAGACATTTGTTTATTCCCTTCAGTCATGCTACTTTTTTTTCTCTTCCGATGCCGATTCTGACACCTCGGCTATGAATCTTTGCCAGAATCCAACAAGCACCGATTTAATACTTGTGCCAAAAAAAAATTTTCCCCCCTCATATTCAAAATCTGCTCCGAAAGTTGCAGCTGAGGGCCTTTAATGGAGATAAACTGAACCGTAACCTTGACTAGACAATGTACTCAATGTACAAGATAGAGGCAGCTAATAAGATTGTTTTGAAAGAGGAAGTCTGGGTTATTCTTATTTTATTAAAATTGACTTGCGAGTCCTTGCGGTAATTGCTGTTATCACATGCTGCTGCGAACAAAGACGAGCGGGTCCCTCAGAGTGAGGGAACAGAACCAAGTTTTATTTCTCCTCTTGCTGCCCTTATAAATTGACAAGCTGGAAATGTAAGAAGATGATTCTGCCACATACAATGCGATGATTCGCCATTTGAAGTCCTGCGACAATGGAATTTTTAAAAGCACAGTAGGACGGAAATCTGACGAGTGGAAGAAGTCAGAGCGGAATTTGAACGATTTCTCTAATGGATTCGTAATTGAAAGTTTAATATCTGGCCGTGAAAAAGTGATGGCACCATATTTTGTACGTGCGGTCGTTTTTTTTTTTTTTTCAAACATCAAAGCGCAAACATGGAAATGAAGGAAGTAAAGATGGTGGTAGGACAGGAGGTACCACGGAAGATGAGGCGCACACAAAGGGGGGAAAAAACCAGACACATCATTCTATAAAGGCAAGAAAGAGAATCTGACCTCTTTCCATCTTTAAGGTATGAATGGATCCTTATAATAACTGGCTTTCTGCACACAAATATTAAGAGGTACACGCATTTAATAATCATGTCAGTAAAATAAACCAACGCCTCTTGATTATAGCATTACAGCGACATTATGTTGCTCCTCTCCCTTTGTTGGGCGTAATCTGATGGATTTGTTATAGCGATGGCACTAACTCCTTGTATCTCTCCACAAACATAGTTGCCTATGTTTGAATTTATTTATTTTTCTCCCTGTGACATTGTCTGCAGTGTGTCTCATCATGTAATCCTCTTATATCCTTTCTTCCGCTGCCAAGTTACCAAAACAAAAGCATCTATTTCCTCATCATTTACTGGGACGCATCCCCCGAGAAGCCCAATGGAGACTTTGCGTCAGTTGAAGACGCTGATGCGAACACCTATAAAGGGATTCTAATGGGTACGCAGGCATCAGCGTTTCAGGCGTCTGACACTGATGCACCAACGCCGGAAAAACTGCCAACGCTGCTGGAGAAATCTGGATTATAGAATAACAAGTACAGCGATGCCCAGAAACAGATACGTAGCAGAGGAAATGTCAAGAATGCCTGCACGAAAAGAGACACCTTATCAAAATATTTTAAAAAATATGGGAAGCCAAATGAATTATCTCGAGCCACTGGGAGTTTTTTAAAGACACAGTACGTAGGATTTGAAACTTTGGGCCCTGTGACGGGAGGTGAAACACATAAATGGATGTCAACAGTGATGACGGCTCTCCGGCTCAGAGGCGCTTTGAGCTAAACATCATCATGCTGATACAGGATGGTGCTAAACAGGTGTTTACTGCTGCACGTGCACCATCTCAAAGTCGGCGTGCTGATTGGATTTGCTAACGAGCGCTAACCACCAGCGGCTGAGGTCGGTGGGGGAAGGGCGGTGGCCAGAGTGTGGTGTGTGTGGTTTGTGTTATAAGTGACTGAATATTGTGTTCCAACATAGATTCAAACAAAAAAAAAACAACAGGGAAAAACTGAGCAGGAGGTTGAGATAGACCGTGGGCTTGGCTGCCATCGCTGACATGAGTACAAGTCATCTCCTCCACAAGGGAGCAGCTCTTTGACATCAGACAACACGGCGAGAGACAAATAGACCTGGCTATTCTAGCGACGCAGATCGGAGAGCAAAAGGTGGCTCGGACGCCGGCGCCGAGGGGGGAGATGAACTCTGCCTGCGGAGGAGGAGGAAGAGAAAGAGGGGCGGCAAACGGGGGAGGAAGACTAGTGGCTGCGGGTGGAACATGATCTCGACAGCTGCGCATCGTAATCTCGGGATAAGATCAAGGAATCGCCGTCTGTCTGTCTGTGTCTCGCATGTCTCCAGAGCCGCTCGTCCGACCGTGGGATTTGGCGAGCGAGTCGACGGGGACTCGATGGAACGCGGCGTTGAATTCCGCGCGATTTGGGCATGAATACATTTGGAATAAGCTGGTGAACAGGGAGGGGCTAGGGGGGACGTCTGGACCGCCAGCAGCTGATAGCGTAACGCAGTCGGAGTTACATTCACTCTGAGCCTGCAGAGGATGGTCACTTGAGAGAGTGAAATTTCACGCAGAGGGACTACGATGTCCCGAATGGGGCGAGCTTTGAATTAGCTGGTGAGCTGGGACGGCGTGGAAGCAGCGTCCCGCCACCCCGCCGGCGCTCGACTTAGCCGGGAAACTAGCTGCAGAGCACCTCGCCTCCAATCAGCTA
>CAAKHG010044216.1:5023-15600 GCA_901007715.1 Dactylopterus volitans
TTCATATCAAAATGACCCTGTGGGCACTGCCCGGGCCCTGCGGGCACCGACCCTGTCGACCAGCTGAAAGCCGCGGGCACCGACCCTGCGGGCGCCGACCCTGCGGGCACCGACCCTGCTGACCAGCTAAAAGCCGCGGGCACCGGCCCTGTCGACCAGCTGAAAGCCGCGGGCACCGACCCTGCGGGCGCCGACCCTGCGGGCGCCGACCCTGCGGGCGCCGACCCTGCGGGCGCCGACCCTGCGGGCACCGGCCCTGTCGACCAGCTGAAAGCCGCGGGCACCGACCCTGCGGGCACCGACCCTGCGGGCACCGGCCCTGCTGACCAGCTAAAAGCCGCGGGCACCGACCCTGCGGGCACCGACCCTGCGGGCACCGCGGGGACCCTGCTGACCAGCTAAAAGCCGCGGGCACCGACCCTGCGGGCACCGACCCTGCGGGCACCGACCCTGCGGGCACCGACCTTGCGTGCGCTGACCCTGCCAACCAGCTAAAACAAATCAATCATATCAGTTTTATTTATATAGCGCCAAATCACAACTCAAGTTATCTCATAGCACTTCACAAGAAGAGCAGGTTCAGACCGACTCTTTAATTTACAGGGACCCAACAAATCCCCCATGGCCACTTGACGACAGTGGCAAGAAAAAACTCCCCTTTAACAGGCAGAAACCTTGAACAGAGCCAGGCTCCAGGTGGGCGGAGCCATCTCCCTTGTTGGGTTGACAAAAGCTGTGTTGGAAACGGCCCCCTGTCACGGATGTAGTGCGCTATATAGTGAACACGCCATTTTATAGTGTTGTTCGAATTCTCTGCGGCTGATTTCAACCACTATATAGTGGACGACAAAATACCCACAATGCACCGCAAAATTGAGTGAACAAGCAATGTACACTACTTTGTGCTCCTGTATCCCACAATGCAACGCTGTCGTGTCGTCCACTATGTAGTGGACTACATCATATACACCATGCAGTGGATAGGGAGGGAGGGAGTGGGTGATTTGGAACACAAAAGAGAGAGGGCCAGCAGATGTCAGCATTTAGACACATTCAAATCCACTGACGCTGTGATTGGAAGACAGCGTGTTGTTTGAGGGTTGGAAATCCTCACTTTCTCAAAATGTAACAAATCATCAACAGAATATTCAGAGGAGCAAAGCATCTTCAGATGTTATTCGATCATCTCCGCATTCAGTTTTGGAGGGATTTGTGTCCTGGACTCCACTGAGCATAAAATAAATATTGTTGAAGTATGAAGTTTGACTTCAGCGTTTTTGTCTTCATCCTGACATCGTCTGGACCACTTTCCTTAGCTTCATCAGTACAAGCGGGTTCCTTTGTTGCCTGCAGCTTCTCGAGCGTTTCTTCTTCTGTGGTTATTGTGTGGCGGACAGACAGCAGAAGCAGCTTCCTGTCTGTTAATGACCGAGTCGTGTTTTGGTCCAGAAGCTGAAATCATCTGCAGCTCATTAAGACTGTTGCAGGGTTGCATCAGTGTTGCATCGGCGCCGCAGCAGCTGCCGTCGCAGGTTTCACTTTGTTCCAGTGAAACAACACAAACCGGTTTTATTTTTGGGCTCCGTCAGAAGACACAGCTGAGCGAGGATGATGACATCGGGGCTGGAGGTTTGTGAGCTGCTATTTCAAAATAAAACACCAAGTAAACATGCAGGAGGAGTAGGAGTAGAAGGAGGAGGAGGAGCAGGGAGGAAGGTGTAGAAGCAGCAGTAGAAGATAAAAACTTCCTCAGTCATATTTCAACTCTGGTCACACAAAAGCAAAAACAAAAGCAGGAAATGGCGATGCGACTGCGCTAAAGCTCCATCATCCAAGGTCCACCTCCACTCAGACGCTGCAACACTCCAACATGCTGGTGCTCATCAGCATAGCGGAGCATGTTAGCATGTGGTTTGGTGATTAGCTGGACGAGCAGAATGATGGAAATGAGATCATAAACACACGAACCACACGCAACCAAATCCTTCTTGTTATCAATTCAAAACTTCAGATTTTCACTACTTGCTGTTAATAAAGTAATCATGTACTCCGACGATCCCGATTCTGATTATTCTTCCTCTCTGAGGACGAGGACTCGATAATGTGACAACAGATGAGAAGAACAGCGACGCCCATCGTGATGAAAACGTCAGAGACCATGCTGCACTTCTGCTTGTGTCCAGCAGATGGCGCAGCTGCACTGTGTCAAACGCTGACAGGGTGGTTTGAAGAAGAGAGAGAGAGAGAAAGAGGGAGAGAGAGAATGAGAGAGGGGGAGAGAGAGAATGAGAGAGGGAGAGAGAGAATGAGAGAGAGTCATAAGTGTCGTCTGTCCCAGCACAAACGTTTGAGGGACATCAGCTCTTTCGAGCTGTAACACTGAATATGAATTTTGTTTCTCTGATCTCATCAATCAGATGCATTAATCAGCATCCTGTTATACTTAATTAAGTCTCGAATGGTCACTCAATGTCGAGCGGTATGTTATGAACTTCTGGCAATTTATTAAACATCTAATGGTATTTCATGAAGTGTCTTGTTTTCTGTCCTGGTGAAGGTGAAAAGGTAAAGCAACAGTGGTATTCATGGTATTTCATTTTCATATTTCATTTGATCTTTTATGGTATTTGTGGAATTTGTGGTATTTGATTAGATATCTGTTGTCTGACAGTATTCATAAAGTATTTCATGGTATTTTACTAATTCCCGATGTTATTTTATTTAGTGTCTAGTGGTAATTTATGAAATGTTTAATGGCATTTTGTTAATTCCCAGTGTGACTTTATGTCTCATAGCTTATGCTGTTAAGCCTCTTACGGTTACGTTTCTACTGTGACGTTATTCAGTGTCTAATGTTATGTTATTAAATGTGTAATGATATTTCATTTAGTGTTTTGTGAAATTTAATTAAGTCTCTATTTTGTTTAGTGTGTAACAGTACTTTATTATGTTTTAACTTCTAATTGTTTTCTATTAAGTGTTAAACAGCATCTCATAAAATTCTAACAATGTTTTATTAATGTCTAATGACACTTTATCAATTGTCTAATGGTATGTTATTAAGTCTAATGATATTTTATGAATGTCTAATATTTTTCCATTAAATATCTGATGGTATTTAATTACATTCTAATGGATTTTTATCCAGTCATAACCTTTGTGGGTTTGTTATGACAGCTTTCTTTAGGTATGTTTCACACAAGATAAGAATAAATGACGTGTGGATGCGTTTTACCGAGCTGAACCTTTATTTGAGGTGCTGTGGATGGACAGAAGACGGCGTCCACGTCACGAGGACCCTCATGCTCACGGGCAGATGCAGGAATCCGCATCACGCAGACCAGCGAGGACCCTCATGCTCAGGGGCAGATGACAGCATCCGCATCATGCGGACTGAGGCAGAGCGCCTAACACCAGACCCGTTGACTTCCAGAGCTGCTGTCTGTCAGCATTAACAGAAAATGTTTTTGCATTTGATCCCAGAAATGAAATGTTTTTCCATTTTCATTTTTCCATATTTCTCTAACTGGTGAATTAACTATCCCTTTGAAGCCCTTCAGAAGTGAACCTCCGGCGCAGCCCCCATCTTCCCCTCAGCCTCCAGTCGTCATCTGAAGAGAAACCAGTTTTTGACCTGATGACCTGATTTCCCGCTGCTGGTGAGAGGCGACCTCCACCTGGCCGGTTCCTCCCACCGGCCAGCAGAGTGTCAACAGCGCTGATGGGGAGGGTGGAGGCGCGGGAGAGTTCAGGCTGAGCTGGTGAGCCAGCGGAGCGTCTCTGTGTTGTGTTTTATAGGTTTCTCTTTCTGCTGTGTGAAAGTGACGCGTTTGTCTGGTTTGGTCCTCTAATCCCAAACTGTGTTCTGACGTGAGCTCACAGAGACACAAAGTGATGAGTGGTTGGATGGGGGAGAGGAAGGAGGGAGGCGGAGGAGGAGGGGGGAGGGAGGGAGGAGGGGGTTGTCTCTAAAATGAGCTTTCATGGTTTTTAATGAAGCTCGAAGGACTTAATCAAAGCCCTCTCTGAGCCCCCTGAGTGTCAGACCCTGTCCAGCGCTTCATTATTGCAGAGCGACAGTTTGAGGCTGGGTCATACCGCAGTTTTTTTCCCTTTTCTTTTGATGGAAATCGTTGCCTCCTTCTGGTTTATTTCCATGTGGTCTGAGAGCTGCTGCACTCTTCCTACACTGACAATAAAGACGACTTTTTCTGTCTTCAGGAAGCCCGTTCGGTTTTTGTCTTCTGCTGTTTGTGCCCATCTGCCGGGAAACACCAGCATCATTTCAAAGAGACGCCCTAAAGTGACATGGAACCGCTGAGCGGCGGTGAGGCCAAACACCGATGACGCAGGTGACCCAAGGCCGCCGATGCCAGACCTGGACAGTCTGCGTTTGCTGCGTCCACTGTCGTGTTCGCAGCTGCAGGTAACCAGCAGGACGGGTCCTCCGAGGCCACGACACCGTGCACGCCAAACCAAGCAGGCGCAGCCGCAGCGCGTGTCACAGCCAGGCGGGGGGTGCAGCTCAGGAGGGGGGGTCTCATAAATCTGGGATGAGTCCATTGGCTTTCTGTGCTGGCCGATGAATATGGAGGCATGATGAAGGATGGACGGAACGGGACTCTGGGGACAAAGGTTTAGCCATATGGCCTTTTAGCCCGGTCTGGACAGCAGAGTGGACACCGAGGTCATTTCCTGCCACCTCGTGTGGGAGCTGCGGACCGCTGATCTCAGCACAGCAGAGCGCCGCCGCTCCGTCCCCGGGCGCACCAAAGACGACCCTCCGTCAATCTGACCAACGGCTGACCGACTCGGGGGGTGTGTGGTCACCATGCAGAGAAGAAAATCCAGAAAACGGGTCAAAGTGACGCCCCATCTGAGCGGGTGTGGACCCGCGTCCCTCAAATGTTGACAAATCACAAGTCTGTTAATGAACCGATCGGCTGCTGCGTCCAATCACTGCACTTCTCATTATTCCAAAAAAACGTCCTATCAACTTTAGCCATTCAAGTGTCCAGTCAACGGCAGGATGATTTTATCTACACAGTCATGAATGCTAATAATGGTCAGAGTAACTGAGAACCAGCGTTTCTTAACGACGGATAGAACAACTCGATTGTTTGGATGACGCAAAGCTCGTGAACAGCAACATTAGGACCGGTCTTCAGTCATTAATGGCGGTTGGAGCTGGGAGGAGTCGGCGTGACCTGTGACCTGTGACCTGTGACCTGTGACATGTGACATGTGATGTGTGACGTGTCGCTGCTGCTTTGTTTGCAAAATGAGGAAAAGGATTGGGCAGATTGACGTGAGAGTAATGTGATTACCTGCAGACTGACGCCTTTACGTGGCGAACCAGGTAACCGGGTTCCAGCCGGCTTCTGCTAACCGCATTTGTCAGACGTGCAGCTGGTTTGCTGCGGCTGCCTCAAAGTCGCGTGAAAATGCCAGAAGATAGAAGTGATTCAGGCTTCAGGCAGTCAAAGGTCAAAGGTCACATGTGGAGCGTGTCTGAAGGCACATGACTCAGGTCACTGCTTTGATCCGGGGGATGCATGAGGGCGCCATCATCTGGTCCTTTTTGGTTTGGTTGCTGAGCAAATGACCAGCAGAGACAAATATTAGGTTATTAGGTTTTTCCTCACCTTTAATATGACGTTGAATTCCATGTGAAGGGCTAACGTTCATCTGTCTGTCTGTCTGTCTGTCTGTCTGTCTATGTATGTGTCTTCCTGTCTGCCTGTCTGCCTGCCTGTCTGCCTCCTTACTTGCTCACCTCATGGTGGGGGATGCGATGACCAGTCCTGAATCAGACTGGGAGGAGAACGGCACTGGGAGCTTTTCTCCGGGAGGCCTCACTGTTCCCGTGAGTCCAGTACTCACTCCTGTGGCTCCGCCTTCCTCACCTCCGGCAGCAGCTGATTGGCCCCTCCCACTCCAAACACGACACTCCATCTGTGCCCAACTGTCGGCATTTGGCATGCAACTCTGGCATCTGCCACCTGTGCCGGCTGCCAGCTCACCATCCACCCAGACATCTGCTGCGTTGGTGCTGGAGGGATGATAGGCCAAGCAAGGCCCCGAACGCCTCGCTGAGCAAGGCCCCGAACGCCTCGCTGAGCAAGGCCCCGAACGCCTCGCTGAGCAAGGCCCCGAACGCCTCGCTGAGCAAGGCCCCGAACGCCTCGCTGAGCAAGGCCCCGAACGCCTCGCTGAGCAAGGCCCCGAACGTCTCGCTGAGCAAGGCCCCGAACGCCTCGCTGAGCAAGGCCCCGAACGTCTCGCTGAGCAAGGCCCCGAACGCCTCGCTGAGCAAGGCCCCGAACGCCTCGCTGAGCTCCAGCTGCATTCACACTTCGGACCTCCTCCGCTGCAGAAACACGGCCATGTTGTTTCAAAGCTAACGAGGAACAATCCAGTGGAGATAAAAAGCCTGTAGCTGGCGACTTACTGATAATGTGTGTCCACCTGTCTGTCTCTGTGTCTGTCTCTCTGTCAATATTCAAATTCAGAATGGTTTTATTAACATATTGGTAAATGAAAATCTACATTCCTGAGCAAAATTTGCAACTAACGCAATGACAGTGAAAGAGAAAAAAAAAGAATTGTTGAAGAATTTGTTGTGTGTGTGTGTGTGTGCGTGTACATGAATAAATGGAAAAACAGCTTAAGATAAAATAAAATACAACAAATGTGGAGTTAGCTTTGGCTTTTGGTTTCATCTTCCCAGTGTGCCATATAGTTTTCTCTGTTTGGTTCTAATTTGATGAAGTCTGAATGGGTTTCCGCCTCGGGGTTCTGCTGGTGAGTACAGACTCAGAACCGGAACGTCTTCCTGCAGGTTCTCTGTGGGTGGGGACTTTGTTATGGAGCCTATCAAGGTCGCTTTCCTGGAGGTGATCATCAAATGTAATCGCTCTCCTTTGGATTTTGATAATTTGTGAGTATGGTCCTGATTCTGCTCTGCATGCACTGCTTGGTGTTCTACACTGGAAGATGGATTTGCAGAGTTCTGTATGCAGAGTCTCAGCTTGGTGTTTGTCCCTTTTAGTGAAATTGTGTTTGGCAGGTGGATTCAGACCGCACAGTTGTAAAGAGAGCAGGGTTCTATAAAGGAATCCAACATTTAGAGCCAGATGTCTCATCTGATGTTCTTCTTGATGGCGAGCAAAGCTCTTCTTGGCTCATCTTTCACGTTCTGTCTGATCTAGGAAGCGTTTGTTCTTGTGGTGCTAGAGGCCGGGTCCTTTTTTGAAATATCATGATTTTTGTCTCCGTTAGATCAACTGTCGCAGCCCAGGTGGAGGTGGTGGTGGAACAGGGCTTCATTGGTTGGAGGCAGCAGCAGCAGGCCATTGGATTCCTGAGTGCAGGAGAATGATGTAGCAGCAGCAGCAGCAGCAGACGGTCTTAAGGGCTTTGCCAGTTTGTTCATGTCTATGTTGAAGAGAGGGCGGACTGCCGGACTGTATCCTCCTGCCCCCATGGCTCTGGGGAACAAAGTCAGTATGTTTTTGCCAATTTTAATGTCAAACTTGTTATTAGTGTATCACGGCGCCGAGGGTGAAAACACGATCTGTGGAATAGTAATTTGATATGAGGACATTATTTTCAGTGAGGAAGTGAAGGAGTTTGTGGTTGATGATCATGAAGAAGGTTGTCCTGAGTTTGCTACCAAGGTTATTGGGGTCAAATTTGTTACCATTTTTTGTGGATAGGAGTTATCAGTCCTTGGTTCCAGACCTTGGAGAAGACCCCCCAGCTGAGGACCATGTTAAAAAGTTTGAGTCTAGCTGGCCGAAAATGGACGCCTGTGCATTTTATTATTTCATTTACGATGCCTTCAATGCCATCTTCCTGGTTTCAAGTCATTTTATTTGTCCTGTGGTTCTTTTGGTGAAATTGGAGGATATAGTTGGTTGTGATAGTCTTTTGTGTGTGTTTTTACTGTTTATTTGTCTGTATTTGACCAGATAAATTGGAGAAGTGGTTTAACCATAGAGCTCCATTTTGGTTGGGTAGGTCCTCATGTTTTTGTTGAAATTTTTCTTCCAGAATCTGGACTACAAGCAGTTGGACTTGTTGCCTGTTATTGATTTGGTATGTTTCTGCACTATTTTCCTTCCATTTGTATCACAGTTTAATAGCACGTAGTTCGGGTTCTCCAGAGATGAACCTTAGGCACAGTTTCCATCGGAGTCTCCTCTGACTCTACTGTTTACTAGGCACAGTCCCAGCGAACACACACAGCTGCAGTAGTTGTGACCCATATTGATTTGTTTGTTGCCTTGTTGTGGTTGTGTTTGGCGGGCGGTGGGGCCATCTCTACGTCCTGGTATTTATTTAACACCCTTGGTGCCAAGGGTGTCGGGTCCTCGTCCTGTTCTGGCGTTGAGGTCTTCACAGGTTACCATGTGACCACGAGCCTGGAATTTATTAATCTTCTCCTCTAGGATGGGGAACATGTCATCTTTGAGGAAGGGGATTCCATCGAGGGGATGTAGGTGGCACATAGGTGGATATTTTCCTCAGATGAGGATTTTTCTTATTCATGTCTGGTTAGCTTAATGGAGCGGGTTGGTTATGATTTATACCATATTAGCATACCTCCCAAGTTTTTTCCCTGCTTAGCTTCCTGTTAGCCTGCCGGACAGTACTGCAAGCTCTCTGTAATTTACAGAGCAGCTAGTTGGAGCCATGTTTCCCGTAGGATAACAATGTCTATGTTTGCGATTTCTTTTATGAAGTCAGGTTTCCTGCTCTTAAGGCCAAAGACAGCCGACCTCCGACCTTGTATATTACATCTGGTGAATGCTGAGGTCACAGGTACCCCTTTTCCACCAAGAAGAACCTGGTGTTAGTTCAGGGCTGGTGCTGGTACCAGTGCGAGGCTGGTTCAAGTTTCGTGCTTCCAAAGAACCACTTCGCTTTTCCACTGGTAAGGAGTTAATTTAGAGCCACGTCATTACGCCAGTGTAAGAAGCGGGTACGTCAGAGTGCCAACAGTTTGCCAGCTGGCGGCGGTAATTCGCCATTACGTTGTTTACCAATCACCAGAAAACACAAAGAAGAAGAAGCAGAAGAGGAAGCATAAGAATAAACAGTCATTGTTATCGACTCAATGTTCGCCATAATTACATCAAACGCCGATGTGGTTTGTAGTATCGATGGAGGTCGCCACCACGTCATGAGCAGGTGTTTACCTTCATCAGCTCCGTGTGTTTTAGGGCAGGTTGGTGTGAGGTTTAGAAAACAAATCAGACATACAAACAGAAGACAAACAGGCTTCTTTTTTTGGCATGTTTTCATTAAAAAGTACAAAAAAGTCATTTCCGCGTCACCCTCAGGCACCAGAGTCTGGTCTACTCTTTGGTGTGACTGGGTCATGGTCTGAGCAAGTCTTACCAGATCTGATCCGATGAGAGGCCGAGGAGGAGCAGGTGGGCGCGGGGGACCCGAGGCAGGATGGCGCCGCGTCCATGGTTGTTAGCGGCGCCACGTCCAGGCTCGTTCGCTCTGTAAACCAAACACACCGCACGTTAGCTAACGTTCTTGACACTCTGCTCATGGAAACCTTTGGTGAAGCCACAGGAGAGACGATGCTGGCACACATTTAAAAACTTTGAATTTTGAATATCTTAAATCTGACTTGCATGTTATTTGACTGGATAATATGGGCCAAGCTTACATGTCTGCTCACAAGTCGCTACGGACACAATATACGTGTACAAGCTACATACGAATGTGTCTGTGTAAAGTTAGCTAGCTTATAAAGACGTTAAACTTACGGTGGTATGATGATGATGGTGATGATGATGATGGTGATGGTGATGGTGGTGATGATGATGATGATGATGATGATGATGATGATGGTGGTGATGATGATGGTGATGGTGATGGTGGTGATGATGATGATGATGATGATGATGGTGATGGTGGTGATGATGATGATGATGATGATGATGATGACGATGATGATGATGGTGATGGTGATGGTGATGGTGATGATGATGATGATGATGTGGTGATGGTGATGGTGATGATGATGATGATGGTGATGGTGATGGTGATGGTGATGATGATGATGATGATGGTGGTGATGATGGTGGTGATGGTGATGATGATGGGGATGATGATGATGATGAGGTGGTGATGGTGATGATGATGATGATGATGATGGTGATGGTGATGGTGATGGTGATGATGATGATGATGATGATGATGTGGTGATGGTGATGGTGATGATGGTGATGATGATGGTGATGATGATGATGGTGATGATGATGATGATGATGATGGTGACGATGGTGACGGTGATGATGATGATGATGATGATGATGATGATGGTGATGGTGAGTGTGTGTCTGGGAGTGGTGATGGTGATGATGATGATGATGGTGGTGGTGATGGTGATGGTGATGATGGTGATGGTGACGATGGTGATGATGATGATGATGATGATGATGATGATGATGATGATGATGATGATGATGATGAAGATGGTGATGAAGATGACGACAACGATGGTGATGATGATGACGATGATGATGATGAAGATGACGACGACGATGGTGATG
>CAAKHG010044217.1:0-20485 GCA_901007715.1 Dactylopterus volitans
GGATAAAAAAAAAAGAAAAAAAAAAAGAAGAAGGGACGGGGGGGAGAAAAGAAAGAGGGAGGGAGAGCAAATGAGAGTGGGACGCTGGCTTGTGATAACTGCCATGCAGAATGGACATCTCCCTTGTTTATTGGCTTTTGAAATTCAATCCATTGTCTGGGACGGGAAGTGATAAAGGGAGTGGAAATACAGACGCTCTTATCATGCCGGCTCAGTGAAAGAAACTTTTTTTTTCTCCCCCCTCCCCCCACTCCCACCCCATCTCTCCCCCCCTTCCCCCTTCTTCTCCTCCTCCAGATGCCTCCGTTTGTTGTGGGGCGCGTTTGTTGTGCGCGCATCGCCACATCCGAATAATGGTTTCTGAAAAATGCATTCATTCAGCTGATTATTCGGACCGCTATGCCACTTACCATTGTGCCGCGTCGTTGTGTGTAGTCATCACATTTGGAGGAGGCGCACAATCGAGAACGGTCACACTTGTCTCATAGGCTTTTCCCCGGACGTGTCATATTTAAAAGGCTGGAAACGCTCTCGCTCCCCCCGGATGGCGAGTGTGTGGAGCGTCGTGGCCGTTTTTTTTTTTTTTTTTTGGGACCACAGCGAACCTTCGCAGCCTTTGCTGGTTGGAACATCCGCCTCGCCGTGTCGCACACAGCTGACCTCCGCCGTGGCGCCGGATATTTCTCGATTGCGGGCAGCCCGCGGGCCGATTCGGGCTCCGCCCACGCCCGCCGGGTGGTCACCTCTGGAGGTAGAAGGGGGAAAATTAACAATGAGAGTCCATTTTATTTTGGGATGAAAAGGTGCAACAAAGACTGCAGTGGGAGTCTGGAACGATGTCGGCAGAGCTGTCTTGACGCCGGGAGAAGTTTTAAACCACGGCAGCTTCTGCGGCTATCTGTTATGTCATGGTTTTTCGCGGCAACCAATCAGAACTCGGGGGCTCTCTAGGAGAAGCCACCAGCTCCTGAACACAGTGGGAATCTTTGGCATTTTCCCACTGCGACCTGTTCCTGTTTGAGTAGGCACATGCTATATTTAATCAAATACCTTTATGCACCTCGACTGCAGAGAATCAGTCCTGCTTTATCAGGGAGGAGCCTTATTTATTTTTTTTTTTTTTAATTCAGACTGAGAGAGGGCTCAGACTGAGACGTTTTCCTCCTCTCCCGGCCATTCTGCCGGGCCGGCCATCATTAGTCCACGTTAACCACGCCCCCCCCGGTCATCAGGAGAGACTCAGCTTCTAACTCAATCCCGGTTTACGTCGGCGGGAATGCGATAGGTTGCATTGCGGCTGACGGCGTGGTTTCCCCCTTGTGAGACGACCCTTTAGTCGGTGTCGCGGCTCGAAAACCTGCAGCGGCGTGCGCTCGCAGACAGGGGGAGCCCCGGGTGCCTGTTCGCGCATGCACACCCGTCTTTGTTAGCCACGCCGCTCTCGGACGCAGCAACGCAATGTTTGGCTGCCAGTTACAATTCGATTGGTGAATTATATTTGACCGCTTTTTGAGATTGTACCATTTTCCTTTAGAGCTCTAGCGCTTGCAGCTAATTTATCTAGTTCACCTTGATGGTATTCCGCCACTGACTATTTACTGACTGATGTTCACCAACCTGCTGATGCTTTGGGACGTTTGGACGTTCAGCTAACTTGAACTTGCGCCACTGTGAAGTTGACCGCCGAGTGTGAGGTGGCGGTCAAACCAGCTGAATGTCAACACACATGCATTATCCCGATATTGATTATGCAATGAAAGTAATTCTAGCATTTGAGATTAAAAAAAATAATTAAGGACAGTAGACGTAAGTTACAGATCAGTGCCATGATGCAAAGCTACACATTTTTTTTGAGAAAGTGTTGCTAGTCTGCTTGTGTGTTTCCCTGCTTCGTCTTCGTTTTAAAGAGCTTCGAATCGGTTGCGACTTATGCAAAATAAAGTTAGAAGCGATATCAAATTCTTTTGAATAGTTTGGAGACAGTAGTCAGGGGTTTGGAGGACTGAGTAACATTCTTAGTGATCGAATGTCTTCTATCGGTCCCCTTTTAACTGGTCGTTTGGCATCTTTATAGAGGAAAACGTCGTATTTTGAGGGAAATGGAAGCCCATGGTATACTCTATGGGTAGCTATAATTTCATTTTATCTTGTAGAAAAACATAATCGGCAAAATAAAGCTGCAAATTTTTCTGCGTTAAAAGAAGTTTAAAATGGCAGGAGTTGGGCATTTTTTGTCTGAAAAATGACTGGAGCGAAGAATAATCAAATTAGCTGGCGTTTCTTTTGATTGAAAAATGGTTGCAGCTGCAGACTCGTGCAATTTTTATTTTTTTTACTGCACGGCCCCTTTCACACATGGTTTCCTGTAAACTCCTGGATAAGCCTTTCTGGGTCTGTGAGTGATTCACACATGCCCACCTTTTGCAAGGAAATCTCCGGGTCGTGCCTATTCAAACGTCTACCGCCAATACCGGTGGGATACCGGGACCGTCCAGTAGATGGCGGTAACTACGGGCCGTGGAGGAGGAGCGGCTGCTGTTCTTTTCTCGGAAAGACGATGGCCGGTGAGGTGTCTCCTCCGTCTACGGCTGCTCCCGTGGATATTCCGCGGATTAGCCGCACATATGGCGCTGCCGCCACACCGGCCGGCGACAGACAGAGAGGGGAACCGGAATCTCGACAGTGAGTCCAGTTGCCAGACGTGCTTCCTCTTCTTATTCTTCCTTCTTTGAAACTGCCGCAGCAGATGAACGCGACCGGGTTTTAGTCGGGGTGGGATACGTACGTCGCGAGCCCTGCGATTGGCTCACCGCGGCAATAATAAAATGAGACAAAGTGTATACGCCACCACTGCAGCCGGCAACGGAAAAAAGCGAACCGTTGTACCGGCAAACTTTTTGAAGGATCGAAAAGGGGGTGGGGCTAAAGCTGGCTAATTCTCAGCCTTTAACGGCGCAGAAGGGCGAATGCGGACTTGGAGGCCAAGACCGGCCGATCTCGCTCGATGGCTGCGGCCCTCCAAGCTGCAGTTTACCAGCGGCGCTTCCACACTTAATTGATTAGCGAAGCGGCCGCTCCGCACTGACGGTTTAATCGCTGCAGATGAACGTTCACATAGAGTTACGTTTGATTCCACTTGACATTTCTGACCACCCCCCCTCCCCAAATACTCGATGTCTTGATTACCACATTATGAAGACTGCTCTGACGACTCTTTTACGCCGCGAAGGATTGGCTCTCCTCGTTTGATTGAACGGCGACCGACGAGGGATTACCGGAGCGCGCCGCACCGCTTTAAGGCCGACCGGACGCCCGGGCACGCCCGGCGTTCCGAAAGGACCCTCCGTGTGGCACAGTTACCGCGCCGCGATGAATATTTAACCGTTCACCTTTGGGGATTAAAAACAAAAGAACAATACGCTATGCAATATTCATGAATACTTTTACACTCCAAGAACTGCGCATGTATATTATATGAGCGGGAGAAATCCAGTCGGCACCCGCAGCGGCGATCCTGAAAAGGGGTCGTCAAAGGTGCCCGGGTGGACGCTCGCGGCGGCGTCCGAACGTTCTGAAAAGCTTAAACTTGAGTTATGATCAACCTTTCGCGGGTCTTTTGGGTTTTTTTTTCCCGCGTTTCGCCCTCTCCCGCTCGTTATGTTCGGCGTTTGTTAAGGTGCGATTAATAATTCACCAGCGTCGGCGCGTCGGCCCCGGCCGCCCGCTGGAGAGTGGAGGAGGAGTCCCTGCGGGCGGCGCTGGCCCTGAACCACGGCAGGCAACCTGGCGGGCTCTTTGCCTGGCTTTTTCTTGGGTTAAATTACCTTCAACGAGGGGGGAAAAATATATCGTCTCAATAATGTCCCTTTTTTTCCCTCTTTTTTCCCTCACAGGGATCAAATCAGGCGCGCGTGTGTGTGTGTCGTCGTCGTCTTGGAGCTCCTCTCCACAGCCGGCTGTAACCTGCTATTCCTCTCATGTCTGCTGTGGGGCTCTGTCGCACAGGAAATCACACCTTCCCCCTCTCTCTCTCTCTCCTGCTCTCACTCCATTTCACCTTCCCTCCCTCGCCCCACCTCTCCCCGTCTCTCCTCTCTCCCCCCTCCCTCCCTCTCTTCTCCACTCCCCATTTCCTTTGTCATTCATGCCTCTGATCCTTCCTCGGCCAACCGGGAGACTTTTTAGCTCCCCTTTCTTCACGCGGGAACCTCGACATGTCAGATTCCGTCTCCGAGATTCCGCCCGCGTCTTCAGAATAGGACGACGGCGCAAATGAGAGGGTGTTTTTTTTTCTTTTCTTCTTCTTCATACAGATTGATGCGCGGGAAAAGAAAGCAAACAACAGGAGAAACGGCGTCGTTCAGCGCGGCCGCCGTTCGTTCCCCCCTCCCACCCCCAGCGCCGACTCTCCGTGGTGAGGTCAAGTTTAATAATTCTCGCCCGCCGAGTGGCCACCTGACACCGGCTTGAGCCGCCTCATTCGGGTTTACGACCTTTGTTCGCCATGATCTGCACATGACTGATATTTCTGTCAAAGGCAGGATATTTCAATCCAAACCTCCCCCCTCACGCCCACCTCCCCGTATGTGTGTGTGTCTGTGTGTGTGTGTGTGTGGTCCTTCAGCAATGCAACTGGTAGATTTTTTTTTTTTTTTTTTTAAAAAGTGGTGGCAGCGACGACGTCAATGGCAGCCGCGCTGCGTTCAGGTGACGCCGCTCCGGGACTCCGGTCATTTTTTTTTTTTTGCCCCGTTTTGATACGGCTTTTTCCCCTGCGACATTTTAGGAGGACGGCGCCGGCGTTATTGTTCATTCCCCAGCCTCTGCCACGCTGACAGGTCAAAACGTCCTTCCACGAAAAGGGCAGGATCAAGCGTTAGCGCGACACCGCCGCCCGATGCGTCAATCTCGGACGTGCAGGGCTGCTGAATACGGGCGGCGTCCGTATGCAACGATCAGCCTCAACGTTAAAGCCACTGCATGTTTACCACAGATTACAATGCGGCCAGGAATTCTACCTTCAGGGGTAGTTTTTTATTTTTTTTTTATTTTTATTGAATGTTTTTCCAGGGAGGTGTCGTCATATTTGAACGGTTGTTATTGGGGCTGTAATTTGTGATGCTGCTGAACTGTACTGGGTTACACCGGTAGGTGTGCCTAATATTTTGGTCAACCAAGAGCACATTTGTGACCTAGCAGCTAGTTTGGAAGCTCACCCTGGCAGAGCATAAGCACCTGTCAAGCACAACATTATGACCGCTGCACAGTTACCGTATCGTGCGGCGGCCCCGCAACAAAGTCTCCCTTGAGGCGGCGAAGTTGCATGCGAGTGGGATGGCCAAAATATTAGGGACACCTCTCAGTTTCACCTGGCGCGGTTCAACGGCATCACGAATTACAGTCCCGCTGTGACATTAGAATGTGTCAGCGCCTCTCCAAATTACATTTAGTTAAAAAAAAAAAAAATCAACATAAAACTCCTGAAGGGGGGAATCTCTTGCAGGGCTGTTTTTGTATGTTCAGATTTCAATTCAAACATGCAGGGATTTTAATGTTGGATGTGTTTTAATGTGTATGGTCTTTTTTTGGTGGGGGGGGGGGGGGGTCTCAGCGTGCCACTGTCATTATCGTCAGGGTTTCCCTCGGCGAGGGCATTCTTGTGCCCGAGCATCACCAGGCCAACAACACACCATCTCTTTGGAATTAGGCGTTGAACTCGAATCTGAGCACACTGACGACGCGTTACGGTTCCCGTCACGAGACGCGCCGTCAGCGTTCGGCGAGTCGGGAGCGACGGCGTGTGTCGCGCCCACCCACGTTTCTCTTGTCTCGTCCCCATCCTTTTTCAGTTAATCGCTCTCCAGAAGACAAATGAAAAACAAGCGCGTCAGGTGCAGCGTCGAGGCGCTCGCTCTTGGAGGGCTTTCGGATCCCACCTCATTTATTAATCACTTTGGGCAAAATGGTCGGCCAAATGCATAAATGTGCGGCGATAATCCCGCTTTGCACAGCGCCTGCATTAACGCGACTAATAAGCGATAAGCGCCATGCGTGGAGCTGTTTTCCAAACAATATGTGCGTGCACGAAACGGCCAAATACGATATATAAGAGTGTTGATGAGTTTTTTAATTGGATGGTTAAGAGGAGATTTGTTCCAAACTCCCTGGACACTCTTTATGGGCGCAAGGTGTTTCGTTATGGTGCCATAGAAAGTGGTACAGCGTTAAGACGACTTAAGTATTAATTACCCCGTTAACTACATAGGATTCACTGTCTATATCGGGCCGGCCTCTTGTGTTGAAGCTGAGGGAATTAACAGAGGGTTGCATTAATCCCCTCTTACTTTCCACATCAGCACTGGCGCATCTGAAAAACATGGTCCATTCAGGCGTTAATTACATAAAGTTCAGCGGTGTGTTCGTGTGCGTGTGTGTGTGTTTGCGCGCGTGCGTGCGTGTGTGCGCGCGCGTGGGAGGCCATTTGTTTTCTAGGCGACATCGGCGGCGAAACATTAATCAATTAGTCTTAGGTGATAAACACACGAGGCGCCCCGTCACATCTCACATGGGATTCCCGGGTTTCAGACCAGCCACCCCCCCCCCGCCCCGCCCTGACAACAAGTCCATGCTCTGTCCTCACACACACACAAACATACTGTAGTCTACATGAAGACACACACAGGCACACACACACACGAGCGCGCGCGGATCTAATTAAAACTAATGTCGTGAATAGATCTGATTCCATTTCAGTGTGGTTAACAGTCCTTCATGGATAAGTAATGAGACGCTGCCGATGGAGGGAGAGCTCTTCAAGCCTTTAACACCCCGACTCTGCTGCAGGACTGCAGCAAGACTCCTTATGGAGTTACTATGGTGATTTGTACAGTAGGACTCTATGACAGTGGGCGTGAGTGCGACTGCGGAGAATAGGAACACCGTCTACAGCGCGGGTCTGCGGTTGGTTTGATCCTGACGGGTTCGGCGTTGCAGCGCCGGATCGGATCAGATTAGATTTCATAAAGGCGCCTTTCATTAACCTCCCGCACTTTGTACATACAGAATTCAGGTGGGAGTGAAATTTTTTTGTCTCTCTCTCACTCTCACACACACACACACGCACGCACGCACGAGCGCAACACACAGAAGTCTCAGTGTGGCAGGGAAGTTGTGTTTTCTTGCGCTGAAAGCACCCCTGCGAGCATTTTTTTTTTTTCAAGCCAAAAGGTGAAAGACACACAGCAGCAGCAGCATTTAGTGACTCAGGTTGGAGAAATCCAATTTCTGAGGGGAAGGCAGGACACAACTGCCCACATGATACAGCCGGTACGAAAAGAAGGAACAAAATAAGTAATGCGCAAAAAAAACCCCTATATATATATATATATATATATGAAATTGAAATTGCTTTGCATTATTTTTGTTTTGTTTTTTCCCCCTCTTATCTAAATAACTTATTCAGATGGTGTCCTCAATGCAGAGATTTGTGCATGGCCAAATAGGTTCAAGATTAGAATAAAGCTGTGAATGAAGCCGTAAACAAGGAAAAATAAATGTATATAATTATTCGGCGGAGCGAGCAGGGGCGTAATGTAACCTTTCTCTTTGTAATTGTTGAAATTCTGCGGCAATCTGTAAACTTTAATTTCCTGAAAGACTTTTTAAGGCGGCAGGGGTAAAAAAAAAAAAAAAGAAAGAAAGAAAAAAAAATAAAGCCCCAGTCGCAATGGTTAAAAGCGTGGGTTAGCATCTCAACATCGCTCTCGAGTAAGATGCGTCTAACTGGAAATGTTGCCTTCACTGTACATTGAAACAAAGATGTTTTTCTGACCTTGTTTAGGCCTGAAATCAGTTTCAGATCCATCTCTCTCTCTCTATACATATATATTTAAAACAAAGCTTTTTCTTTTGCTCTTTCTTCCACTGTGTTTAAGGACTCTGAAAATGGAACTTTAGGAAGAACGAAGATCGGGGCCTTATCCGTCGTGACGTTTCCTTCCCTGATTCGCCGACGATGTCACCGCATTTGCTAACATCGATGTTTTCCCGCTCCCATGACCACCTTTTTACTAATGTGAATAGTTCCACTTCACCTTCAGTCCATGCAAAGAAAGCTCCGGTCCTCCTTCACGCCATTGCTTCTCTCTCTGCTTGGTGTTCTCAGTCACCCTTCGTCCTGCCGTGCCCGTTACTTGGAGATCATTTCTGAAACGGAGCTAAAAAAAAAAAAAAAGGATATGACTGTCTGCGTGGACAAGTACTTTCAGTCTTGGCTCTTTTGATCCTGCAGGTATCCGGATTGAACGATGAGTCATGCACAATATCTGAGACACGTGGTTCATTTTAGTACAGAAATGTTGTAAGATATATAAAAAACATCTAAGCTGTGGGTGAAAAACAAAAAAACAAAAAACAAAAACATCTGGTTTTCCTCACTAAGACGGATAAATGACCTGAAATTGAATTGTTTTGAAACTACATCTTTGAAATTACATTTTTTCCCCCTGCCCCTTTAACTGCTGGACACCAGATGCTTCATTCTTTAGTTACCTCTCAGCGTTTGTGCTCTCACTACCAGTGTTGCCACAGTTACGTTGAGAAAGTAATCTAGTTGCTGGTGGCTAATTATGCCTTTAAAAAAATAGCTTAGTTTAGTAACTAAGCTCGATTACTTTATTAATTCTTAATTTTAATACCAGTTTGTTGTTGCCAGTTTCCAGCGCCACTCGAGGGTCTGTTTTCAAGCACCTTAGTCAGACCAAATGACTGACATATTTAACGTGTATTCAATAGCAAAATTAATAGTAACACACAGTGACTTGGATAAGTAACTCTTATCTGATTACTAGTTTGGAAATATTAGCGCGTTAGACCATTACGTTAGTGTCGACACGTTACCGGCATCACTGCTCACCACTGCAAGTTAAACCAATCGGCATAACTTACAGTATTGAGCTAAATATTGACATGTTCTAATATCACACTGGAGCTGCAACTTTTGATACTGTGGAATTGTACTAGGTTAAGTTGAGAGGTGTTCCTAATATTTTGGTCACCCCACTCACGTGCGTTAGGGTGACAGAAGTTGAGGCACATCTCTTTAAACAGGCCCAATAGAAATTCAACATAAAACTTCTCCTGATGGGAGAATTCTTTGCAGGGCTGTTGCACTGCATTCTATGGTGAACATGCAGCGGTCGTAATGTTATGGCTGATCAGCGTAAATGCTCTGACCTTCCCAAGCTGGTTGCGATGTTATAAATGTAGGTATATTCTCTACTTCCTCTTTCAGCAGGTGAATGTTTACAGCGAGGCTCGAAGGCTGCATATGAGTGGTATGGCCAGAATATTAGGGACACCTCTACATGACCCAGTACAGTTCGACAACATCAACAAGTCAAAGTCCCAATAACAATTACGAAGACGTATCAACACCTCCCTCAAACAGGTTCATTAACGATTCAGCATTAAACTCCGCCTGAAGGGAGAATTTATTTGCAGGGCTGTTGCATTATACTGTATTCCATGGTAAACATGCAGTAGTTTATATGTTAAGCTTGATTGCCGTTATATGCTCTGCCAGGGTGCTCTTTCCACCCTAGCTGCAATGTCACAAACATAGGTGTACTCTGTGTTTCCAAAGTAACCTTTCTCCCTCGGCAGATGAGTGTTTACGGTGAGGCTCCAACATTATAGAAAATATGCAGAAGAGATATGAGTAAAAAAAAAAAAAACCCACTTCAGTGGAACTAGAGTGTGTCACTGAAAAGCCAACCCAGCCGGCATGGTCAGGGATGAGTGTGTGGGTGCAGAGCTTCCGTTCCCTGGCCGATTCGACCTCTCAGATGGCAGCTGACTGACTGCATGCTGGAAAAAAAACAAAACAAAAAAAAACAAAAAACATTATCACACCTCTGCTAAGATCCTTGTAAAACTCCCTGAGATACCACAATATGTCAGCGCATATTATTATTTAGGAATTTACACAGAATCAACCTTGTTTGATTGACATATCTTTGAGTATACCACTAGTTTAAGCCAAAAAAAAATAAGAAAGAAAAAAAAATGACATAATAGAAGAGAGATTGACAGAAATGTCGGTCAAGTGTTTGTTCGGAGAGATTCCGTCACATCAAAGGAGCCGTCTAATAAGCTGGTCGGAATAATGAGGCTGAGCTCGTCGGCGGACGGCAGCGGCCTTGAGATGCGGGAATCCCGAGTGAAGCGTGACTGAGCGCTTTGTGTTCAGAATGTAAGACCAAAATTGGTGTTACATGATCAAGAAAACGAGGGGGGGAAAAAAAGGAGCTCTGGTTTTACTTTTTTGCTGAAAATCCCCTCCCAAAAAACCCCCACCCCGGACGCACCATGCCCACTTCCTTGACTCTGATTACAGTTTCCTGACGCTTTTAAATCAGTGTCAGGAAGCGGCCTGTCCATGCGTGGAGTGGCGTTTGGAGGGAGACTCGTTTAATAGCGTCATCCCGGAATCCGGCATCCGGGCTTCACTTACACGAGGCACGATGCGGTTTTGACGGCGCGCGAACGAGGAAGAGGCCACGGGGGGGGGAAGCGCCGCCGTGCAGTTTCACACGGGCCAATTTCTTCCGGATGAAGCTGTTTGGATCGGCGCCAGAGGCGGCGGCGTGTTTGCGATGTTACAACAAAGCTTCTGTCCGCATGAGGACAGGAGAAGTTGAAAAAGAAAGCAGCATCCAGTCACAGTTTGGTGTCCAGCTACGAGAGTTTAGTGTTTTTTGTTTTTTCCCTGAAGTCACCCTACAAGCAGTTTGGAACCGGCGGTAAGGTTTCTGATCGCTACAAACATCAACTTCAGTCTTTTGGGGTGAGTTGAACATCGTCTTGTCCCCGTGCCGCCGATGCCCTCTTGACCCCACTGAAGAAAAGACGAGGAAGTACAAGATAGTGCCAGCGGGCCGGCAAACTTTTTTGCCTGCAAAATGAGCTAGCACTTTTAAGGCGCCCTGCCGCGCGGCTCTCCGCCCTCTGGCCTTCGTTACGCTCGCGATCCCAAAACCTCGCTCGACAACTCCACGATTCATTTAGCAGACGCTTTTATCCAAAGCGACTTACATGTGAGAGCTCAACAATATAAGCAAGGATTCTAGTTGGGAGAGAACAACGCCAGCGAGAGTCCCGGAGCAAGGTTTAAGCCTGAATAAGATGTGGTTGCCTAGGGTAGTGCAGAATTTTTTTTTTTTTTTCAATTGCGGAGGTGTTCAGAAAAGAGATGGCTTTTTTTAGTCTGTTCTCGGGATTCAGGAGATCGGACAGAGTTTCGTAACTCGTTCCGCCAGCGGGGAGCCACAGAGGAGAACAGTGGAGCTCATGACCTCGGGCCTTGTTCTGGAGGCCGTGTCAGTCTCCTTTCTTTGGCTGAGCGTGGAGGGCGGGAGGGAGCGCAGACCTGAATGAGGCAGTTCAGGAAAAAAGGGGATGTTTTTTTTTTTGTTTTTTTTTGGTTGCAGTTTTGTCGGCGAGTGTCAGGGTTTTGAATTTGATGCAGGCAGCTACTAGAAGCCAGTGGAGCGATCTGAGCAGCCGGGTGACATATGCTGTTTTGGGTTGGTTGAAGACCAGACGTGCCGCCGCCGTTCTGGATCATCTGCAGGGGTCTGAGCCCGGATGCCGGGAGGCCTGCCAGCAAAGGGTTGCAGGGGCTGTGCTGCGTGTTCAGGCGAGGAGGGGTCTGATCCTCCTGATGTTGGACGGGGCGAATCGGCAACCGAAGCCAAGTGGACCTCAAACGTTAGCTGGTCTTCAATCATGACACCCAGGTTTCTTGCAGACTTTGTAGGTATAAGTTGGGTTGATTCGAGTTGGATGTTGATTTCTTGTTGTAAAATACAGGAGCTTAGTCTTTGAGAGGCTGAGTTGCGGTTGGCGCTCTTTCATCTGCTCTGAGATGTCAGCAAGACAGGACGAGATCCGGGCAGAGACCGTTTGGGCGGCGGCGGCGGGGCGACAGAAAGAGCTGGATATCATCAGCGTAGCAATGGTATGAGAGACCATATGAGCGGATCAAGCGATCAAGCCCCAAGTGAGGTGGTGTACATTGAGAAGACGAGAGGGCCGAGCACTGACCCTTGAGGCACCCCTGTGGTTAAGCTGCAGGCTTCAGATGTTTCACCTCTCCAAGACACTATGCAAAAAAACAAAAACAAAAAAAAAAAACAAAACTCCCAGTCTTGGTCACGGCGCAGTGTGCTTTGTGTTGTGTTCAATCGACACTCACAGTCGTGCACTGGATTCAAACTCTTGACCACTAGGCGGACGGGAGGCGGTTGTGGCAGCAAAATTCAGGCTAAAATTCACAAGAAGTAGCGTCTGTCGCCACTATGTCTCTTCAGGCGTCAGGGAACAGCTTTTTACTCACTGGCCTCTGTTACAGTTGCAACAGACTGAGCAAAGCAGTTTTTTTTTTCCCCTTTTCCAAAGACAAATTGAGCAGTGAGGCTACCGGGAGACATTTGCGGGGCTGGAAATTCATTTATCTTTGTTCTGACCTTCTCCTTTTCTGTGTCAGTGAGAAACACTACTAATTGATACAGACAGTTTGGCTGCTTAGTAACGACAGCTTTGGATAAAAGGCTGGGAGCAGTATGGATGGCGCTCCCCACCAGCCTTTAGATGCAACGCCTCCCACCCTGTGTGGTGATGTCAGCCAATGAAGCCCCTGGACGTTTGGTCAAATAAAAAAAAAACCCAAAAAAACCCCCACTGAAATGGAAAAATTAAATTAAAGAGAAGAGAAGAGAGTTTGTGAAGCCGACTGGTGTTTTGGATCCGCCGCAACTTTTAATGGGTTGCTCCTTGGCCAACGCGCCACTAACCCACCAAGTTTCATGAGAAGTTAGATGAAAATTATTTGTTTTTTGTGCAATCCTGACCGATGGATACGGAAAAAAAAACCAACTAAAAACTGAATCTCCCTGGCAGAGGTGATAATGAGGTTAGCGGCGGTTTTTGGTTTCAGATCATTTTTCGCTTCTCCATGTTCACGAGGCAGCACAGCTGTGTCGGCAGAGCTGGAACATTATGTCTGGGTTGGCGGTTGGATCCCCCTGGCATCTCCTGTCCATGTACGTTAGCGTCCCTGAACCACAGCAGCTCCCACTTAGCAGGCTAGGGCCTTGAATGGCAGCTCTAGCGTTACGAAACACCTCGGATAAAGACATTATAGAAATGCCGTCCACTTTTCTATTCAACATGCGGTTATAAATTGTGCCTGGCGCGACAAAAGGAGCGGAGAGGGAGGATCCATGACGTCCTGGGAACACGTTTCACACGGGTAAGAAAACAGCGATGAAGGGCTTTAGGGTTACAAAATCTGATAATTAGCTCGGCATCAGCGCCGGATTGTCCGGACAGTCTGTTCTGGACACACTGAGCGACACCGGCGGTTGCGATTTCCACAGCCGACGTTGTTCCACACTTCCGTTATCCCCGCGGGTTACGGCAGTATGACGTGGCTGCAAAATGAAGACGACGAGGAAGGGAAAAGGGGCGAGGGTGCCGCTCCGTGAGGGGAAGAGAGGCATTCGGTTTTGTGCTCCCCGCGGCCTCGCCAACCCCGGGGTTTGGACCCGGCCCGGGCCGGTATACGGGTTGGATTTTCTGCCGGGCTATCGTCGGCAGAGGCGCCGCAAACAGGAAACCCGGAGCAGGGCAATCTCTCTTCCCGTCCGTCCGTCCGTCTGCTAGCAGAGATAAAACAACCTGTGACTCGGGCTGTGTGTGCAGTGCCTCTTCCTTTAACATATTTTCCTCTCTGTGCCTGTCGGAGCAGCGGGGCCACTTTGATCAGAGTGTTATCTGCACCGCTGCGGCCTAATCCGTGTATTTGCTCCGAGACTTAGCTGGATCACCGCGCTCAAATCAAAGCACTACAGAGTCAGACCAGGGGGAGGACGGAGACATGCAGGAGCACACACTTAAAAAAAAAAAAAAAAGGAAAAAAAAATCTCACAGTCATACTGTATGCACACACACACACACACACACACACACACACACACTCAAACACGCTGAAAAACCAGAGGGGGCAACAAGCCACCTCATGCGGTCATTAGACTCCATGCCGATGATTTCACCTGTGTGATCGAAGCCAGGGATGCACGCACGCGCTAATCAAGAAGCGCTTTACATACATCGATCGGCCGAAACATTGGGGACCGCTGACAGGTGAGGTGAATAACAGTGATTATCTGGTTACCATGGCACCTGGCAGTGGGTGGGATATGTTAGGCGGCGAGCGAACATTTTGTCCTCAAAGTCGGTGTGTCGGAAGCAGGAGCAGGAGATGCGGGTGTGAGGATGTGAGTGGCTCTCGCAAGGACCAGAACATCTGCAGAGCCGCAGCTCTTGCGGGGTGTTCCTGGTCTGCAGTGCTCGGGACCTAACAGAAGTGGTCCAAGGGAGGATAAAGCGGTGAAGCGGTGACAGGGTCACGGAGGCCAAGGCTCAGCGCTGCACACAGGGGGTGAAGGCTGACCAGCTACAGTAGCTCAGATTGAGGAAAAAGGTCGCTGCCGGATCTGATAGAGAGGAGTCAGAACACACAGGCGCGGCGGTTTGTTGCATACGTGGCTGCAGACCAGTCGGAGTGCCCATGCTGGCCCCCCCCGCCCACTGCTGGAAGCACCAGTTGGTTGGCATCAGAACTGGACCACGGAGCAGCGGAGGGAGGGTGGCCTGGTTTGATGAGTCACGCTTTCCTTTGCAGCAGGCGGATTGGCCCGGTGCGTCCGCGGGAACACATGGCGCCGGGACGCGTGATGGGAAGAGGGCGAGCTTGTGGAGGCGGCGGGATGCCTTGAGCAATGTTCCATTGGGGGGGGGGCTCGGGTCCTGCCATTCATGTGGATGTCACTTTGACACGCAGCACCTAGCTAAGCATTGTTGCGGACCGCGGCGGCGGCCTCTTCCAGCAGGATAATGCTCCCTGCCGCTAAGCGACAATGCTTCAGACACGGTTTAGAGGAGCACAACAAGCCAATTCAAGGTGCTGACTCGACCTGGCCTCCACATTGTTGCTCGGGATGTTATGGCTACATGACGGCGGCGTACCAACGACGGCCCTGTGTATGAATAAAAACCGTCCGTCTGAACAACAGAGATTTAACTCCATCAATAATTTAACGGTAAACAGCACTGCAACTGTTTACCACAGCGTTGCCGGGTGCAAGGTTGTACCAGGGGGGAAAAAAAAAAGGTTACAAAGCACTTGTAATTGCAATGCATAAGTGCCTACGCTGGATTGTCAAACAATCAAAAGATGATTTTGTGTTGCTCCTCGCGCCGTACACTTCGCAATTCCCTCTCTTTGCATCCCAATGACACTCGAAGGTCATGAAAACATCTCCTCTAAAGAGTCCTGCAGATTATTTTGATATGACATAACAAAGCGGCCACATTTCTGGAGCCCCGCGAGGATTTTCGTGAATAGTTTTGCAAAGGCGCCATTTATTTATTCAGCTTCTGCAACCCTGGCGCACAATATTGAATTAACTCAATCAGCGGCGATCCCGCACCCCTGCGCCTCCTCGTCCTTCGCTGGCGGCAGCGATGCCTCCCAGCTCCCAGTCAGAAAAAAAAACAAAAAAAAAACGACTCTTTATCACGCATCCGGCATGTCACATACGGTCTTACAAAAGCATCCTTTGCAGGTAGAAGGACAGACTCTTGTCAAGGTCGCGCATGCACCACGCACAGTGACCGGTGGCCGCATCTCATCTACCACCACCAAAGCCTCTACACCGGTGTTAATAGACAATCTGCTGCTTGAACCACGAGGGTGTCCGGTGCATCGGTGCCACGCGCTGATGATAAGCTGATAAAGCGTTGCCATTTGACAACCGGACAACGACCGACGCGGCTGGTTTTGAGTTGTGACATAGTCAGAAGTGTGTTTTTTTTTTCCCGGGGCATTGCCAGTTCACTACTTTGTGCCTTTTTGGGGGTGTTCAAGGGGTTTATACATGTCATTGCAAAATGTGGGAATATGAGTAACCTCTTTTAGGGAGCCCCAAACATTTGCCTGGTGTACCTCTCCCGGTGATGCACCCCCGATACTTATGCTTGGGAATTCAATCGTCCATCTTTTGGAAATAGTCCAAATCACAGGCGCACATGAAAGAGACAGACGGGGGGGGAAGCAAGGGGACGGCATTACTACATCACAAAATTAGAGAGCGATGACCAAAACAAACCCATTCAGCGAATAATCCATAAACGGCGTCGACATGTGGCCGCCCAGATTATCATTTCAAACACTTTGACTGCAAAATCATTTCCAGAATGCCCTCTATTTAGCAGATAATCCAATACCCTTCTGTGTGACCTCCCAAAGGAAGCGACACACGCAGGGAGATAGAAAAACAAAGCAGAGGGAGCGAACGCAGAGCTGGCGAGATAATGAAATAACTTATGGAGATGTGCCTTTCTTGGAAAGAGAGTGGGGGCGAGGCGGGCGGGCGGGCGGGCGAGGTGGGCTGGCGGCATCGGCTCATTCTGCCTCGGAGTTCAGGTCGGACCGAGGGCGAAGCGCGTCTCGGAAGACCTTGTCCGGTTGGACACGAGCTAGCTGAAATATCGACCAAGAGGGAGGTCATTACTTCCGAGATGCGGGGACGGAATTATGGATTTGGGGAAGTGGTGCGAATGCGGTTATATGATTGAAATCAGAAGAGGTCAAAAACGGAGATGCTTTCCTTTAAGCGAAGACTTTTCCAAAGCAAACAAACAAAAAAAACACAAAAAACAACAGCTGGGTATTGTTGTATTGGGCAAATGCTTTTATATGCATTAATATTACGGCAGTCGGATGGTGTTTGTGCGATTGAGGCACAATTAACGTTAAATGTCATGAAGAAACGTGACGTTTTTAGTTGTGTTGGGGAAAGAAAAAATGGCTTTTGTGGCAGAGAGGAATGAATTGCCTCGGGTCATGGATGTTACTGTTGGAAGTTACTTAAGACAAGCCTGCTGGAGATTTCAACCACATTCATACCAAACCTAATCGCCCTGCACATAATATCCCCCAACGCATTGATGTCTCGGGTGAGCTGGGATCGCTGCTGGATTTGGTGTTTGCGTGGAACGTCACCGGGTCTCGCTTACCGTTCGAGCGCCTGGATACATTTCGGGGAACCATGACGTTCTGGGTCGTGGTTAAAAGAAAACAAAAAGGTAAAAGAAAGCAGGCGACTCTCGCGATCGATGGCTCGCGACGCCGTGTTATGTTCCCGCCTCGCTCCTGACAAAGAGGCGTCGCTGCTACATGAAGCTCCAGTCAGGAACATGCCAATGAAGGCTGGCTGAGGCGCTTCAGCTCTCCACAGAGGGCGACGCGAGAATTAATCTCAAACGGGCGCCGTAATTAAAACTAATAATAATTCCAGCCACACCTGTTGATGGAGGCCCCCAAAGTGCTTCCCGGCGATGATGAGAGCGGCGCTCAGGCAAACTTTGATGCCGAGGTTTCTGATCCCCGTGAGACTTTCATGTTAATAAATGAGATCTCCTGCAAAGCAATACTGCTTTAAACCTATGTATTATGTATGAGGCGAAAGGAGAACGGCACTAAAAAGGAGGAATCATCTCGGCACACATAAGTGCCAGAATCCAATCTCGGCTCCATTAGTGCAGGACAAATCCTATACAGTGAGAAGGGGTCTCCATAAGTTTCCATGAGGGAGCTCAGGAAGCCATTATGGAAATGAAAGGGGACAAATCACACGATACAGATCACTGGGTAAAGCAGGAACAAAATCACGGCGCAGTGTACTTTGGTCGGGGCGGTTTCGAAAACCCGAGCGGCTCCTCCTGCAGACTTCTAATAAACCCGCGCGGCAAAGGAGGACATTCCGGAAACTCGTAATAGTTCACACGCGTGTCATCCTGTATCTGCAAATAACGGCGTTTTGTTGTTGTCTGCAGATCAGAGATTACACCTCCTCCGCACTTATTCATCGCGCTGCCATCTTCCCCACCGCCCCACCTCCCGCCCACCGCCCCCGCCGCCCCGCGTGACACACACCGGGCCTGAGCGGCGCGGCGTCTTATTTGATCACGTGTCAACGCATTATCACAATCTCTCCATCTCGGCGGCGGCACGGAAGCCGTCCTATGGGCGCGCCGAGTCACAGCCGCCGCGGAAGGTTACGGGGGGTGGGATGGGGTGGGGGGGTAATTTGTCTGCGTTGTCCAATGAGTTAGCATCCCCTCGAAGCGTATGCTCCATCACTGTAGATACAGATCCTTACAAACAATCTCCCAAATGCTAATTGAGGTAATTAAAGCCGCGGCATCCAGAGGAAACAGGTGCGGGTGGAAGGCATTATTCATGTCCCCCTTGCCCTTGGAGGTAACCCTCTCAATCTACCGAGGTAAACAAGAAAGACAAGGGTGCACTTCTCGCTGTTTTCTTTGTTAAGGTGAGCACACAAGAAGCTGTATTTCCCACCGGTGCTCCGCTGACATTGTTAGCGTGTATGACAACAACAGATAAGTAATCTTCGCGCCTCGATGGCAATATCTTTGGAGATGCGCGCGCGCAAACTCCGTCGACGTTTATGGCCTTTTCTGAAAAAAAAATAATGCGCTTTAAATGTAGTCCTGCGCGCGGCTGTGGCGAACCCTCCAAATGTGGCGACGCCGGTGCCACCGGGGGCATTCTGTGCCAAGGAAGCACAATTGCATAATGAAAAAAAAAAAAAAAAAAAGACACATTCCTCCTTTAGCAGTCAAAACTTTGTCGTTGAGGAGCAATGGGCGAGGTAATTTGCATGCCCCACCTCCCCCCTACTTCCTCCTCCCGCCTCCCTCCATCCAACCCCACCTCAAGAATGTCCTTCAGTTTGTCAAAACTGTTTTTTTTGTTTTTTTTTCCGGAAATGCAAATGCCCTCGTCCTAAATGTCAGCGATAGGTAGCGATGGCGGCGGGGGTCTGGCATCATCACAGAGGCCTTGTTTATATCAGACACTGATTAGATTAATACTCATTAGGGAATATTTCCGTCTGCACCCTTCCTGTCCCCCCTCCAGGCAACAGGAACCATGGCAATTAAAAATGGGAAGCTGTCATCCTCCATCACTCTGCAGATGTGTTGGCCCTTGAAGAAAACACACACACACACACACGTACACACACACACACCCAGCACTTGGTAAAAAACAAAACAAAACACGTGACTATTAGAGTAGAACAGACTCGCCGATCAAACACATGTTCGATTTAACACACACACACTCACCCACGGACCGAAACCGCAGGTGACACCAAGTCCTGTGTGTGTCTCTCTCTGTCTCTACTCGCCTTTATTTCTTCGCACCGTCTCAAATCTTGCAAAATAAGATGACGCTGCAACATCATGAGAAATTGCCGCACAAGCTGCGCCTCCCCGAATAATTGCAATAATCAATGCGTGTTACGGTTTCACCAGGCAGCGAGAGAGAGAGAGAGAGAGAGAGACAGAGAGAGAAAAGAGAGACAGAGAGAGAGAGAGAGAGAGAGAGAGAGAGAGAGAATTCATCAAGCATATATTTTTCTTTCTGTGCCAGTTTCTCCACGCGGAGATCTCTATCCCTGGCAAGAAGAAAGCCTTTCATTTCCTGCATTTGCACCTCTTCCCCAAATCCAAATCTCTTTAATTTCAACTAAGATGTAAAAATGGAAGCTAATTTAAATTTTGTCACAGTTCCTCTTTTTTTTTTTTTTTATTCCCTTCTTCTTTCGGGGCGGGCGTGTGCTGGTGAAATGCCAAGCAGATAAGTCAGACAAAGACTTTTTTTTTTTTTTTTTTTTTGGATCCGCCATGAATTCCCCCGCCGGGGCGCCGGCCGCAGCTTCGTCGCGTTCCGCCCGTCCGATGGCGATTCAGCGCGGCGGCGGTCGCCGGGCGTCTCCGAAAGTTGCGACGCGCCCGAGCCAGCGGTCCTCCCGTTTGTCAGGAACCTTATCGGAAGGCTCATTTCGGGCTGACAGCCGCGGCGTCTCGGGCTGGCGGGCACGTTAATGGCTTTAAGTTTAGATATAACGCTATTACAAACGTCACGGCTTAAACGAATCATATTATACCGGTGCGCTCTGCTTCCCCGCATACGTCTGCGAGAATTTTTCCGTTTTCCTACGTGAACGTACACAAAAATCTTCCCTTTTTTTCCCTGAAGCCGCTTTTACCCACATTAAACCGCTTCCACATCAACAACACGGAGGCCATCTTGTGCATTATTATGATCGGCGCCGGCATGTGCGAGGCGCTCCGCGGTTGGCTTCCTTCGGGTCGGGTTTGTCGCACTTCTGGACGGCAACATATTGCAGAAACACTCGAGGCTTGAAGCCCTTATTACCTCCGGGGGGAAGAGGTGAACACCTGCTTGCCAAAAAAAAAAAAAAAAAAAAAAACCCAAACCCCCCCCTTTTTTTTCTTTTTTTTTCCTCTTTTTTTTTAAAAAAAAAAC
>CAAKHG010044218.1:0-15011 GCA_901007715.1 Dactylopterus volitans
AGCCGCCCCCACCCCCCCGACTCCGCTACCCCTGGAAACTAATGGGATCATTCTGATTTGGTTACGGAGATTCAACAGTTAGAGAGCCGCCATCTGGGTTTCTGTTAACCTGAGTCAGATGTGAGCCTGCCGCTACTGCAAGGTAGAGCAGCTTGGTTAATGATTCTTAATCTTTTCTTTAATTAAATTGTGCAGCCAACCTGAAAAATCTATCTTAATGCAAATGAGGAACTGCTGCTTTTTTTGGCATTTGCTTACCGTAATGCACTAATAAGGTTAATTTAATAAAAATCTGTTCCAGTTTTTAGAGATAATTGTGTGTTTGTTTTTTTCTTTTAATCTATTTTGTACAGAAATGTTTGTTTGTGGAGAACGCAAGCGGAGGAAGGCTCACAGGATGAGACCTGCCGTGGATAATAGCTTTGTGTCAACTGGAAACCTATTTTACTGGATGGCGGCGGTGCGACGCCTCAGCCCACGGTGACGGCTCCTGTGGGTGGATGATCCGTCCTGGGCGGGCCGGGAGCGAGACCAGCGCAGCGCTGGGTTCGACTCTATGGAGGGAAACGCGCAAGGGAGAGCAGCCGGTGTCAAGGACTGCAAAAATGCATCACGGACAGAAGGGATGACGAGACTGGCTGATAAACTGATGATTTCCTTTATCAGGCTCATCAAAATCTCGACGATAAAAAAAATAAAAAAATAAAAAATAAAAAATCGGGCTTCAGGCTTCTTGAACCAAACATGAGGTGGGTGGTTTTATGTTTTAGATCTGTCCTTGTTTCCTGTCTTATTCTTAGGTTTCTAGTGCTATCAAAATGAACAAACAACATAAAATGGACTAGTAAATAGAGAAATAAACCTAAGTAACCTGCACAGTTTGCAAAGCTGAATTAACTACCACAGAAGAAGTATTTCATCACTGACCAATGAACACTTTGGGTGACTGTTCAGCAGTTTTTAGCTGCCCAATCAACAGAGGAGAAGATAATGACTGAGAGAAATCATTCACATTTAAATAGCTATACATATTCGTTATTACAAGCTTCAGCCTAAAGAAGAAAAAAAATGATTAAATCGCAATTTATCACAGCAAATTCTGCCATTCATTTCCCCTTCATTTCTGCTGTCCCGCTGTTGCGATGGACCTTTCAGTCTTATAGAGAATGTTTGTCTTAAATAAATAAACGTGGCCCCTAATATTAGTGTCCTCACACAGCGAATCATCTGATGAAGCGACATTTCATGGAAGATCACATTTGTTTTCAAGTGAATTTTCCCAGAAGCAAATTTATAATGTCCAAAAAGCGAGACGGTGACGGTGACAAACAAAATGAGTGGATTGCAAACTGGTTTTCATAAAGTTCCAATTTGTCTGGAGTTTCAGGCCCTAAAAACTGTACCACTGGCACCTGTTTAAAGAATGATCCTAATATTGGACAGAAAATGCATATGAATGCTGAGCGCTGGACGGAATTGCTGAAAATTGCTCAATTAATACTAAAAAGTACCATTAAAGAACTGTGGAGATGTCAAAGGGTTGTGACATTAATACAAATATACCAGTATGATGTCGCGCAGTTATGCGAATGTGCCACGCCGATGTCATCATAAAAACTGTAAAAAAAAAAAACTCAATATTTTTGAAAACTTAAAACTGCAGTTAGTCAGAACTATTAAGAGATTTCAAGCTGAATAATTTTACAGTTTAGAGTCTTGTGAAGAGTTTAAAGTTAATGGCCTGTAAGCAAAGGATTTATTTGGTAAACTTTGCAACCCCCCGCCCCCCCCCCCCGCCCGAACCATCTACAGCCGACGCTGACGCATCATCCAGATAATACTTGTGGATCGAGAAGCTACCGAGGGCAGGAAAGGTAGGAAAGTGGCTTTTGCTCTATGACACACATGAATACTCAATTAAATGTAAAATGCAGGTTTTCATGAAATATTGAGACGCCTCATGCTTCGGGTGCAAAACCTCATCCGGATATTGTTAAATTATTGACCTATCAGGCGCTGCCAGGGTGAGGAGCTCCAGCAGCTCTATGGGTCTAGATCAACATCCACTTGCCCAAATGTTGGTTTGTGTCTTGGTCCGGGCAGCGTGATGCGCGCAGGTAACCCGATGCCTCCATACGCCATGACATCATCGGCTATGATGTCGTCAGCTATCAGAAGAATCACTGAGCAGATGCTGGGATGGGTCGACAATGTGTCTGAGAGGTGTCAGAGACATGCTGGATTTAAAATAAGAGTAAAACATTGGAAGCGGGCTAAACTTTTTACGCGTTTTAAAATCAGTCCTACAAGTTGTTTCAGACCAGGATTTTAAATAAATGTTCAACCATATTTTTTCTTCTTGAAATAGGTGCAACATTTTCATGACTGTGATGGAAATGGCAGTCAGCTAAAATAAAACTAGAAAAAAAGAGGAAAGTCTCACTAAATGTGAATGAAACACGGCTGTCTGAGTAAAAGGCTGAGCAACATACTTAAAATGGAATATGATCCCTAAAAAAAAGCAGTATGTGTGCTTGGAGACGCTGCAATAAAAACTTAAAAATTCTGGAAATTAAAAAGCTTTATGAACCTTTTTGTCCACAGTTTCAGGCCCTAAAAATTATACCACTGGCACTTGCTTAAAGAAAGATCTTAATATTGGACAGAAAATTCATCTGAATGCTGAGAGCTGGATGGAATTGCTGAAAATTGCTCAATTAATGCTAAAAAGTATCCTCAAAGAACTGTGGAGATGTCAAAGGGTTGTGCCATTAATATAAATTTACCAGAATGATGTCATGCAGTTGAGCAAATGAGCGGTGATGATGTAGTGGCAAAAATAAAGCTGAATATTTTTGAAAACTTAAGACTGTGGTTAGTCAGTCAAGAGATTTCAAACTGAATAATACTATAGTTTAGAGTCTTGTAAGCAGTTTAAAGTTTTAATGGCCTATTTGTGTGAAATTATGACAAAGCAGCTACATTTCAAATTGGAGTAAGTTTTAAAGGATTGAAAGAGTCTCCATTTACTTACATTGTAATTTTGCATGTGGAAAAAAAGCTTAATATTTTCAAAAGCATAAAAGGCAGGAATAAGTGGAAAGGGTCCCGACATGTGCTGAAAAAGCTGAACATGAATGTTTTCTGCAGCACAAACGTTGGAGCAAGAAACTCGCAGAGCAAGAAGAAGAAGAAGAAGAAGAAGAAGGGGCAGGATAACAGCCTCTCAACATTCGCACAAATAAGCACGATTATTCTTTCATATATGCTCATGGACGGCTAGCTTATTTGCAGAATGTTTGTTTGCACTGGTGGGCTGCCACCTTATCTAAATGCACGTTAAAAAAAAAAAAGGAAAATAAAACAGTCTATTAAGTTCAGGTTCGCGGCAGACGTAGGAAAAAAAAGTCATTAATTAGATTACATTAGCTGCAAAGGCTTAGAGCGGATTAATGTCGAGAAACGTGTGCACTCAAAGGCAGGAGATAGCGTACCTGTGTGTGCTTCAAACCTGATTAGCCCTCGCGGCGGCGGCGGCGGCGGCGGCAGCGAGCAGCGGCGGCGGCAGCGGCAGCGAGGGCTTTGACGGCTCGCAGTTTTTGTTGTCTACCTGGCGGTTTGCGAGTAATCTCTCTATTGTGCTGGTGGGAAAGCGGTAGATTTAGACGTCGGTGTGTATTTCTCAGCTGTCTGCAGGATAACACACACACTCTTTTTCATTTCTCTCCTCCTGTCTTGTACATCTGCTCTGTACACATGAGCCCCCCCAGCCCCCACCCCCTTGTTCCTGGCAGCGGCTTATCCAGGAGGTGTGTGTGTGTGTTTGTAAGACAAGGTGTGTGTGCGCGTGCGTGTGTGTGTGTATGCGCGCACGCCCGTGTGTGTGTGTGACACATCTCTGAAGCCGGTTGTAATAGGTGAATCACTGCAGCGTATCCCAGCATCCTCCCAGGTGGCGGCCCGCGCTGGCAGCGGCGGCAGGAGGCCCGTGTCAAGAGACGGGAGCTGGAGCGAAGCGTGTCCGAGGCTCGTCGCCGCGGCTGGCGTTGTCCGGGGCGACGGCTCTCCGGTGGATGGAAGAAGACATCCGTCAATGTCTCCTTGGCGCGTGATTCCTGCGCTGCTGGGAATACGGGCAGCGCCGGAGAGTGGGAGTGGAGTCTCAAAGGCAAATAGAAAACCTCCACAAGAGGTGAGCGAGGCGCCGCGTCCCTCCTTCAGTCCGGGAAAAGGTAAAAATATTATCATACCACATGTCACGAAGTCCAGCAGAGCCAATGAGGTGACGGCGCCGATGTCAGACAGGCTCATGAACAAGTCTGACAAGTGAAAGTCGAGGTGTCTTCTGGGAGGCAGAGGAAGGGGAGAGGGGGGGGTAAGGGGCCTGTGTCGGCTAAGTGTGCACCATAACACCTGCCACACACACACACACACACACACACACACACACACACACACACACACACACACGCTCCTCCTCCTCCCTCTCTTCCTTTAACAGTGAATAAAATTGACTCGCTCGTGGCGTGGCAAGCCAAGGTGCGGAAGCCGGTAGCATCACCTAGGCGGAGGCGTGCTGATCACACCTTCGCTTAATGAGCTCCTTAGAAGGTCTAAAATAGCAGAGCCCCGCCTCCCTCCCCTACCGCCGTCTCCTTACCCCCCCACACCCCCTCGGTAGCTTGTCAGGTGGGGCTTCACTCATTTGCGTCTCCGGCTGTCATCCAGCGGGAATCTCAGCGTAGGGAGGGAGGGAGGAGGGCGATGGCAGAGTGAAGGTTATTTAGGCAGCATGGCGGCAAATGAGAGCAGGATGTTGAGGATGCGCCTGAAAACCTCCAGGCCCCAAAGAGGAGCCATGACAGTCCTGATGAAGGTGTTTTTGTGCGATACATGTCCAGCAGTGCATTGTTATTGCTACGTGTGGGAGGAAAGATCAACTCGCAGCTGTCAGGAATCCATTTTCTAAACGCTAACTGGTCACGTGATGCTGACGGAATGCATGAGGCTCAACTGGGAAATGTGGAGATGCGGCGCCCCAACAGTTGATGGCACTGTAGCGGCCGCGAGGACAGAACCTTCTGGGCTGGGTGGATCTAATTTTTTTGGTGTGGTGCAAAATCGAGTGAAAAAAACTCAACTGAACTTTTTTTTTTTAATTTCAAACAACTGAACTATTTTTTCTTTTTGTTAGAACTAAATTAAATGGAACTAAAATTGAATTTTTTTTCGTTCAACTGCTTTTGGAAAACTCGTCGGAGACTTTTGGTGTCGGGGTATTTTGTGTTCATTCTGTTTTGCCTGTTTTGAATTTTTGGGTTTGCTTTCGTGAGCCAGGTATTGTATTTTGAAATTGAGTGGTATTTTTTTTAGTATATCGATCATTTGGGTTTTTCAGTGTTCGAGTGTATTTATATCTAATTTGCATCCTGTGTGATGGAAAAATAATCTCATATGTGAGGAGGGACCCCTGACTGGCACCTCAGACATAAATACTGATGGATAAAAATAATAAATATCCAGGAAAACGCAAACCGGCACAGCACGTAACAGAGACACGAGATGGCGGAGCGGGACACGCCGGCAGCGCCCTCTGCAGGAAAAGCGAGCGCACGGAAGCACTCGGGCTGCGATGAAGTTGAAGGCAAAATGAAGCTGGACAAGAGCCACGACAAGAGAGCGTCTCAAACTAAACTCAGATACGATGGAAGCACCGCAGAGACGCCATATCACATGAGACGCGGCGTTACACGTTTCAACCATCCAGCCAGCAACATCAAAGCTTCCGACCTGGAGAGGGCGGAGCCAATCACAAACCGTCGGGGACTAGCGTCCATGTTCAGTGGAAGATGTTTCACTGACGCGGCGATCCAACACTCTACAACCAGACCGGAACCAAAGTCATGGAACCACTGAAGAACGCCAGCAGGAGAGCTGGAACATGTGATGATGGACCACCACACAGGGAGGTCGAGGATTATCAATGCGAGTGAGCCACATCAGGGCCTCCATCCAACTCGAAAAGGGGCGGAGCCAATCACAAACCATCGCTACTTGTTCATTGGTTGAGAATCAGAACTTTCACAGATGCTGATGTACAACGTCCCATCTGGAAGATATTTCACTGACACGGCGATCCAACACTCCACAACCAGATCAGAACCCAAGTCATGGAACCACTGAAGAACGGTGCTAGGAGAGCTGGAGGAGGAGATGATGGACTATGGCACAGGGAGGAACAAAGATGCATCGCTAATCGTTTTATCACCCCAGCCCTCCAAATCATAATCCAAGCATGAGATGCCTGGAGAGTCCTCCCCCTCATTATTACTGGAACTACGACGAGGTGAGTCACGGTGTGGTGTTTCCCAAACCAAATGTTTTTGGGGCCGAAGGCATCGTGCTGATTCATCTATGAAGATGTCTTTCATTTTGAAAAATTTTCTGCAGAGATTCTCAGTCAGCCAGGCCCAGGATGACAGTCAGCAACTGGACTTCTCTGGTTTAAGCTCTCCTCCGGAACAGCCTCCAAATAAAGTTCTTGGGCTTTTATTTTGGAAGGCGGCAGACCTATGACTCGGGGGCAGACAGGATGGCGACTTACCAAGCATGCGTAATGACAATATGAGGCTCTGACAGATATCCCAGGGATAAAGTCCTGCCCCGGTTGTTCTCCTCAGCTTGTCTGTTCAGTTTCTCGTCTCCTGCGCTGGGCTGTTGGGGTGAAGACAGTCAGTTTGGCTTTGGTAAAAACCGCCGGGCCGCTCGTCAGGAAACCTGCTGCGCAGCTGCAGCAGGATCCAGACACTTTCACTCAGTTCTCAGGGAAGACTTGCAGAGGTTTGACTGAAGATGCCGAGTAGAAACCACAAACACGGTCCAAACTAAATCGACGCACCCTGAAATGAATCCCACAATGTCATGGAGAAATATGACGCTGGAGCAAAAACAGTGAGGGCACCTGATTGGTGGAGGCTGCATCCATCAGCCTGATCGCCCAACTCTCTGGCAATGGGAGGACACAGCGAAGTAAAAAACTACAACCGGAGGCAAGCGGTACACAAACACGTCACCCAAATGCACTCACATACAGCTCATAATTCACAGACTGCCAATAATTAATCCAGGAATACCTGCTCCCAACACGTGTAATCTTCTTAGGATTATATTGGGGGAAACGCTGCTGCGGCTGTGACAGGTGTTCCTGCATTAGCATCTATTAAAAACAGATTATATGGCAGTTGCTCTCATTTTAGCAGCTGACATGCAGGAAAACGTTGTTGTTGTCGTCGGCGCGGCGCGGCTGCACGGCGGCACGCGCGCTGCGATGCTGCGAGCCGCCACTGTAATCACGGACGGTCATTATCTCTGGGGTTTTTTTTTTTTTTCCAATTATTATTTTTAAACCTTGATTTATCCCACCGAGGTTTGCTGAGTCCGCACATGCGTCGGCAGCAGCGTCCTGTTTTGCTTACAGATGATTACACGCTTTCCAAGCTGCCCCAATGCGACGGGCCCTTTTTTTCTTCGTTAGCATTGGACACTGATAAACTCCCACTATGCGCCGTCAGTGAATATAATTTCTATGTATATATATATACAGGCGTCTGTGGAAAGCGACGTTCCCGTGTAGCCTTTGAGCATCAAGCTTTTCAGGGTGACAACTTTTAAGTTTTTAGCTCTTATCTGGGTCATTGCAGCCATTCATGCTAACCAGATCTTCACGTTACACTTGTACATTCATCTCATCAGAAACTGCTTGCAGCCATGACGGTGGGAAACTTTATGACCAACAAAAATTATGTGCTTCAAAACCAGGTGACTTGACGAGGTTTGGCCACACTCAGAAACATTCGGCGTTTTCTAAAGGGGGTTATTTTGATTTGCAGTGTGTTAGAGAGCAATCAGGCATTAGGTTTTTGGAGATGAAAAACGATTCGACACTTCAAGCAACGAGAGAAGAAAAACAAATTACGCCCATCAGACTTGAAGGGGTCACAATTCCCCAAATATCACATCTTTGGTGTTTACTTGCATGTATGGGGGAAATAAAAATCTCATGTTTACACCATATGTGCAGCCTTCCATCAAACTGCACCACTGAGGTCAGGTACTTTTTCCATGAGTCAGCGCTGGATGTTTCTCTCAGCCATGATTGCACGAAACGTGCAGCCTGCTGCCACTTTAGTCTGAAATTACTAAAAACTGGGATCTCGTGCGGCCACATCAATGGTCGCCCCTGATGCTTTTAACTTGAAAAAGGTTTCCTCTTCTGAAAATCCTCAAGATATCAAATTGTTGAGACTCCGAGTTGGACTGCCTGCACGACTCCTCCTGCTCACCGGCCGCCCGCCCGCCCGCCCGCCCGCCCCCACCTCTCCCTCCAGCTGCAGTAATGGCTGGCAGGTCACACGTGCAGACGGGCAGAAAAGGAAGTGCTAACGTTCAGTCGCAGATGCGGGTCCATGTAATGAGGCCCAGTAAGGAGACGCCATAATATCCTTGCTAATAAGGTATAATCGTCTCATTGTAATCAAGTTACGTGCAATTTATGAGGGTTGGGGAATGGGCCTTTTGACTCCACGCCCCCCCAACCCCCTCCCCTCCGGATGCTGGTGTGCTGAGAGTGAGCTTTGTTACGAGGAGGGACACGTCCACGCCTCAGTGTGTGGGCAGGAGGACCTTCCAGGTTTATGTCCTCCTCCTTGATTTTACACATGACATCATGCATGGGGGGAAATACATATTGACAACTGCACATCCTAGTTTTGGTGAAGGATGAATTGGGTCAGTAATACTAAAAATGAAGCAGGCAGCAGGCAAACACATGAAAATGCCGGTTGTGCATGAGAGGTCACGAAGCTCCTCCAACTTTAGGAGTGTTTAAACATCAGACCGTTACTACCAAAATCAAGATCACAAGCAGCTACGAATGAAAACCAGGTGGCAAATTCAATTTTGGCACAAACAATCAGCGAGCTAAACGTTCACCTTCGACACAAAGTTACTTCACATCAACTCAGACAAACTGGCTCGCAAATGGCTGTGAAATCTCATCTGGAAACCTCTGTCATCCAAGACTTAACTCACTTTCACCTTCTTCCTTTTGTGGCCGTGTTATTGCTTCTAATTGTTCAAATTCATTTGTTCACCTCGTGTCTATTTTCTTTTTAGTCGACACAGTGCGGGTTTATTTTCTTTTTTGTAAAACGCCGTGTAACATTGTTAGGAAAAGCACTCTATAAGTAAAGGTCTAATATTATTACGATTATCCAAACATTTACTTTCCTCTGCGTGTGTGACGTCTGCATCGCTACAAGTCTGGAGGGAAATTATTTTACAGACTTTCCAAGTTGTTGTTCTTACTTGAGCGCTCATTTTTCCGATTATTCCGACGCGGCATGAAAGCGTCGTAATTCCTCCTCGTTTTCCCAGGTTGTGCAAACTCAGCTGAAGATAAATGACCGCGTCGTGGGTACAAATCTGTCTGCGTTTTGCGAGATTGCAAACAATGACATTTCTGAGCGCCGGCGAGACGCGATTCATCGTCTGCCCCGGCCATTTCAAAGCCGCCTCGGCTCGGCTGTAACGCGACACCGTAAACGGTTGATGTGCGTTTGGCGAGATGCAGTTACACGCCGTCCCTCTGACACACATCAAACGGCAGCGCGCGAGGGGGAAAAAAAGTGCCTCCGCCACCTTGTGAGACCTACAGCAGCGCAGACACCTCCATGCACCAGGCGCGTTTGCCATGTACGCAGCTCTCCTCGTACCTCGGTAATTGCGTTCCTGAGCCAAACACCCACCCGTTGGTGATTTGACACCGGCTGTTTGATGCACCGTGTGTGTGTGTGCGAGCGTGCGTGTGTGTGTGTGTGTTGTCTGGAACATGTAGCATCGGTGAGCCAAACCTGCCTGCCATTGTACTAATAAAAGGGCCCCGGCTCCTTCGGCTCAGCCTCGACGGTCCGCGGCAACCAATTACATAAAACCAGTGGAATGCGAAAGGAGGTCGTCTTCCGCCGCCGCCGCGCCGGCACCTGCTTTGAACTTCGCCTGACTTCAAGACGGGATTGGCCAGGTGATTACCGAGGAACAGATTGGGATTGGAGAAAAAAAAAAAAGGTGGAAAGGAGCAAACGTATCCTTCAAATCACCGCTATCCAAACGTTGACATTTTGCCGCCTTTGAAACATTCGCCGCTGCCCGCAAAACCTGCACAACAAAGCCGACGCCATATGAAAGTAGATGGAAAGCCGCCATGTTCGACTGCAGATGCTGCGAGATAGACAAGGTACGCTTGGGGGATGAAAAAAAAAAAAAAGGAACGCCGATTTTCAAATAGCGTTTGGGCGTAAATCATGAGCTGCTGCCGGCTCCCACTGGCGGAGGAGCCGAGCGTCAGGAGCGTCTCGCACAAAGAGGGAGCCGGCGGTCCTGAGTGGCTGAGCGGCCTGCTGAGACAGCCCATCAATCAGCCCTTCGAACACCTTTCTCCCCCCGCCGCCCCCACTTCCTGTAAGTGCTCTGCGATGCACAGCGGCCGCCAGGAGTCTGCAGGAAGCCGCCGGGGTGAGGATTCAGCAAACCTATTTTTTCCTTTTAATTTGAGCAATTGCTGCGAGTATTGATTAAGTGAAAGCACAATGCGGTTACAGGAGAGGTGGAGAGCGCGGCGCCGAGGAAGGGGAGGGCCCGGGCGCCGTTAATGTAGCTCCAGCAGGGGAATCAAACGCTCCCTCTTGTTTTAAGCGCTCCTGCGCCCCGACTGCACAAGGCAGCGGTGCCGAGCGGGTCGATGGCGCTGATTAAACGCCGCATATCCCGCTCATCAATATCATGGGCGCTCTATTTGTGGGACGCCGGCGCTGGCGGACGCAGGCAGGTGCTGCGCAGAGACGGCGTGCGGCGACCGTCGCTACGGTGACCGTGCACCAGCCTACTGAGGAGGCGTCGACACTTGGGGGGTCCGTGCTCTTGTGTTTGTGCATACTTCATGGCTGATTTGGTCCCTGCAGAAGGAACCTGAATCTGGATGTAAAAGGACGCCGCCATCATCATCATCATCATCAGGCCAATCGGGCCTTGACGCCGTCACATTCGGATGAATTAACTGGACAAAGTATTTGCAGCACCTCTGGTAAGATATACGCACCAGCTCCAGCCTCGTTAGGATCAGCCATCGCCCCGAGTGTGAGCAGCCAATTTGAGGATGGTGATTTGTTTTTGGATGGAATTTTGGGCACACGTGACCAGCACTGACACGTTGGTATTAAAAGATTTAAATCGGGCAGTGCGGGAGTTGATGATGTGACAACTCGGGCAAGCGCGGTGCATTCTGGTCGATCGAGGCAGCGGCAGTTTCTAAAACCTCTGCACCTTTATCACATAATAACTCGCACATTAAACTCACTTCCTGTGTCCAAAAATTGACATTTAAAAAGAAAAATGAAAGTCTTCCCAGCAGCCACCTCGGCGCTCAGCGACGCGTCCGGCGCGTCGGGACTTCAAGCCACATCTCAAACGTTAATTTGCGGCTGCGCCTCCACGCTGGCGACGCAGGATGGATCTACTGTTGCAGGAGGAAGTGCTACACCTCAGCAATTACAAAGCCAGGCCCCGGCGCACACACACGCGCGCGCGCGCCACACACACACTCGGGGGTCGGACAGTCGATAGCACCACCGCATGATAATCGATTGCCATTTGTAACAGCAGGGTGGGCAGAGGGGTCCGATCAGTGCAAATTATTGTCAGTGCGCGCCGCCGTGCTGTGCAGTCAGCCGGCCGGCGTCGCCGAGCAAGATAGATGACAAAGGAGTCGCGGGAGCAAGATGGCAGTTAGTCATACCTGGTAGTGCAGGGGGGGACGCCGCGGGGGGGCACGCGTCAATACAAGAGAGGGGAGGGGCCGGGGGAGGAGGGGCGGGAGTGAAGGGGAAGGAGGCGAATTAAAATAAAAAGCCCGAGTGAAGACGCACATTCACCTTTCCTCACTTCCGGAACTTCTGAGTGGGCCAACAAGGAGGAAACGCTGGAATCTGGGTCCTGATACTTCTTCTAATTTTTGACACGTTCACAAAACATTAAGAATGTCTTTTGTCGCTTAATTATGTCGCAGGATATAAAATGCCTGTGTATCCAGCGACCGGCCACAACATTATGACCACTGCGTATCTGAATGATGGTTATTGGGACTGTAATTTGTGACGCCGAGAGGTAGGGCTGCAACTAACGATTATTTTGATAATCGATTAATCTGTCGATTATTTCTTCGATTAATCGGATTTGGAAAAAAGTGCACAAATTTTATCTACATTGTAGGGAAGAGAGGAACAAGGAGACGAGATGGATACTTCATTGAAAATTACATATTTTAAATCAACTTTGCTGCTGATATTTGGCTGCTACTGATACAAAAAGTAAATTAAAAACCATTCATGTGTCGGGCTTTTGGTTTATAAATCCCAAGAAGACGACCTCAAATGTCTTGTTTTGTATAAACCAACAGTCCACAACCCGAGGATGTTCACTCTACTGTCATAGACGAGAGAAACCAGCAAATATTCATATTTGACAAGATGGAATCAGAGAATTTGGACTTTTTCTTCTTTAAAAAACGCTCAAAAGGATTAGTTGATTATCAAAATAGTTGGTGATTAATTCAATAATCGATTAGTCATCGATTAATCGATTAATTGTTGCAGCCCTACTGAGAGGGGTCCCTAATATTTGGGTCACCTAAATGCTTATGAGTCAAATAGTTAAAATATGCAGGACACCCTCAGTGCCACCCAGTATATTACTGTCCTAAAAAGTATTTCCTCCGATATGCTGTACATGTGTGAGGGTTTCAGTTGTGGACTTTATTATGTTCATGAAACGCCACAAGATCTAAATTTTTGTTCCCTTTTGGCATTTTCAGAATGACTGGACAGCATTTTAGATCTCACGTGATCTTTTAACAGTCTGTCGCCGGTGAATCTCCGCAGGCTTCCATCCTCACGTACCATGTGTTGTTTTAACATTTTAGCCGAGAAAAACTTTTGTAAAACATGAGGTTGGATGTTGGTGCTTGTGTAAGAAAACCTTCTGGTCCTCCTGGTCAGAGGGGATTATGGGATTGGAGGAGCCCTCCTGCCGTCACCTCCACCTGGGTGGGACGTCCCATATGCATGCAGACTTTATCATCGTGGCGTGTGAAGTAACTTTCAGCTTTGAAGGAATTCATAAATGTTTACAGTGATGATGATGATGATGATGATGATGATGTCGGCGCTGCAGACTGACCCACTTATTCATCGCTCTGTTTACACGTTTCGCGCGCAGCCGAATCCAGTTCAATTAAACTTGTCAACTTCAATGATTGACTGAAGTATTTCATGTGTGTGTGAGACCCGTTTCCTTTGGCGTCGGGGCTTCATGTGAACACTCGCTCGCGTCCGGCCCGGATGGATTCATGAACCCGCTGAGTGCCCGGCGCTCCAAGTTCAGCCCGCCGCCGCCGCCGCCGCCGCGCTTGCAGGGCTGCGTTTGAGCCAGAGCCTCGGCACGGAAACGGTGAAAAAAAACGCAACGATTGTGGTGCGACCCGGGGATCAAGACACCTCAAGAAGTCAGCGGCGGTGCATCAAGCGACCATATTGATTTTAAAACGGGGAAATGGAAGGCTGGCATTGATCGGAGATGCTCGGGGTCTTATTAAACAACTGTGACTGTCCCTAAGCAAACGTCGGGGACAACTTACCTAACATCTGACTAGACTCCATTGATTTCTTTCCTCCGCAGTTGTGTTTGCATGGCCCCCCCCCCTCCAACCCACCTTCACCCCCTCCCTCCCGCGCCGCCCGCTGATGCCTGCGCGCCATCGCGGCCGAGCGCCCACCGCACAGCGGCTGTAATTTGTGATAGCCGATCCGACGCCCCCCCGGTTCGATACCGCATCTCGTGTGGAGGCCGGCTAATAGGAATAAACATTTCACCTTTGACTAAACAATCGAGTCATGCGAATTCCCCCGTGGAGCCGCGGGGTCAATGGGTGATGCAGGCGAGGTAACAGGGCTCCCGCTTTTAAATGGCTGCCGCGCAACGAAGGCCGTTACAAATCAATGCGAGTCATTTTTAACGGGGGAGGGGACGGGGAGGGAGGGCGGGGGAGGGAACTCAGGTGCATCTTTAATTGTTGCGGTCGTATAAAAGACGTCACAGAAATCGCGTCGGCGGTTCTGATCCGCAGCAGAGAACGGGGGCGCCAGCGGCTGGGTTCTGAGTGCACATTTGAGGGCTGTTTACCGCTACTCTGCTGCTGCTGAACTACAAGCCACAACAACACCGGGAGAAAGAAAACCAGCAGGGCAGAAGCAGAGCTCCTCCGCTCAGGAGGGACCGACTGACATGTCCCGTGTCCCTTTAACCAACAGACATTCAGATGAACTAGACATCATAGAAGCTCCTCAAACTGGCCGCAGACAAACGCCGCCGCCTCCTCCATTTTTGCTCTCAAAGATAGTTAAGAGTTAGGCTGGAGCGAGCTGGTGGGACCTCAATACCCCGACTCAAAACGGCAGCGTCTGTATCCAGGATGTTTTGGTTTTATTTTTGCACGACGGGAGGAAGTGGAGGCGCGTCGTCCAGATTACAGACGCTCGATGGTTTAACCGCATTAAGTCTTTCAAAAAAAAACAAAAAAAAGGCAAAAATCACCGAACTGAGGATGCTTTTTAAAATTTTAAAGAGATTTTGCAGCTCCTTCCAACTTGAAAACGCACATAAAAAGTCACTGATGAAGAGCGGCGAGCTCAGAGAGCAGCAGCAGCCGAGCGTCGGCGCTCCAGCAGGATCCCCAAGCTTGGGCTTGGGGATCCTGCTGCCGCTCCTGCGGCCTGCTGGCGCTGCGGTTCTGGCAAACGCGGCTCTCCGCTGTTCAGCGCCGCGGTGTTCCGTTTCACCTCGTCCTGCTACGGAGAACAAAAAACGCTGCCAGCGAAGGAAAGCTGGGCAGCGTTACATAA
>CAAKHG010044222.1:0-14749 GCA_901007715.1 Dactylopterus volitans
CGGCAGCACGGAGCCGAGCGGCAGCGTGGCAGCGTGGCAGCTCGGCTCCGTGCTGCCGCGGCAGAGTGGCAGCGCGGCAGCGCGGAGCCGAGCGGCAGCGCAGCAGCGCGGAGCCGAGCGGCAGCGTGGCAGCGTGGCAGCGTGGCAGAGCGGCAGCGCGGCAGCGCGGCAGAGCGGAGCCGAGCGGCAGCGCGGCAGCGTTGAGCCGAGCGGCAGCGTGGCAGCGCGGAGCCGAGCGGCAGCGCAGCCGTCACCGCCGCCGCTGAGACCAAGCAGATGATGAAGCAACCCGCAGAGATATTCGCGTTCCTGAGGAGACGCGCTCGTCCGCAGCCACCTGCCGCCGGCGTCGCCGACGCGTGGCGCCGGAACCCTCAGCGCCGGCACAGAGGCCGGTTCCCACCAAGCTGACATCACATCAGGATCCATCCTCCCGCAGCGGTGAAGACCTCGCCCTCATCGCCACCTTAGACGAGCGTTTCACGCGCCGCATCCGTTACTTTTGTGGTGATTGTGTGTGTTATTATTTCTGCCTGTTTGGATCAATTTCGTTTGCTGGCTGGACAACAAATTTCCCCTCACAGGGACAATAAAATTTACCAAGCCTAAATGGAGTCTAAATGGAGGTTTTGGCTTCATCCCAAACTTCTGGGGCCATTTTAGGACGTCGCTGGGAACAGTGGGATTCTTCTGGGGGCGCTCGTGCCTCATGTGAGGACGCCGCTAGCGCAGCATCTGTAAGGGGGATGCTAGCGCCCGACTGCTGCGTCCCAGGAGGACGCCACATCTGAGGAGGCCGAGGACCAGCGACGTCAACTCTTGTGTATGAATTCATCACACAAAGAAGACCAGTTTGCTGGTGCTCTTGATGGCCGGTGTTCATCATCAGCGAAGTCACGAATGTGGACCAATCGATCTGTGAATGCGGGATCTTTATTCCCGGAAGTCGTCTTTCCATTCGCTCGCTTTGGCCTCGTTGATGGAGATAAACACCCACCCAGAAGCAGCTCGTGTTGGATGTGCTGGAATGACTGAAGCCATCTTGAGCGTCGCCAGTCTCGCTCCGACTGTCCAGCAAACATCGCCGGGACCAGAACGAGGCCCCGCCCCTCCAAAACACAGCAACACACACACCCGCGCGCACACACAGACAGAAAGAGGAATAAATCCACCGCCGCGTCCAGCAGATGATAAGAGCTATTAGTCGCAGGAGACGGCGGTCGGCTGGAAAGGCTCCTCCTCTAATTGAGTTTCAAGAGTCTTCGCGGATGGCGAGACGGTCGAGTGCGCGCGGGCCATCATTCTTTCAGCAGACGCAGCGAGGCGGTAATCACCGGAGGAAAGTAAACTGCTGGAATTACGAGGACTCAAGAGCAGCCTTCATAAAAACAGGAGACCAACCAGGACGGGATGCCGCTGGCGGTCTCGGCGGAGCGCCGCGATGGAGCCGAGCCGCTGACAGAGATCAAGCGAAGCCAAGGCGGCACAATTCAAAGGTGCGCGAGAGCGACAGCGAGCCCACAGCTGCCATCGCCGCCGGCGGGATGATTGACGACCACAGCGGCCATGGTAGTGCCGCTGCTAGCGGAGAAATGAAGAATACGACTCCCTATTTATTACAAGGCACATGAACATAATCTCGAAGCCTCCAGCAGGCGAAAGCATCCCTCCAACTCATCTCTGTACCTCAAAATGACACCTTCACGAGTGTAGGTGTGATTGATAAAAACGTCCTTCATGACGTCATAGTGCGACTGAAGCTAATCAAGCCCCGCCCTCATCGCAGCTCATAGGCGCGCACCTGCAGAGCAACGCACTTCTAACTTCAAGTTAGCTAACTAGCTAGTATCTCCTCCTTCCTCTTCGTCGTAGCTAGCATCTCCTCCTCCTCTTTCTATTTGCTAGCATCTCCTCCTTCTTCTATTGGCTAGCATCTCCTCCTTCTTCTATTGGCTAGCATCTCCTCCTCCTTCTTCTCTTTGCTAGCATCTCCTCCTTCTTCTATTGGCTAGCATCTCCTCCTTCTTCTATTGGCTAGCATCTCCTCCTCCTTCTTCTCTTTGCTAGCATCTCCTCCTTCTTCTATTGGCTAGCATCTCCTCCTCCTTCTTCTCTTTGCTAGCATCTCCTCCTTCTTCTATTTGCTGGTGTCTCCTCCTCCTCCTTCTTCATGGTTAGCATCGCCTCATTTTTCATTGCGAGCATTTCCTCCTCCGTCTTCGGCTTAGCAAGGTTCTCCTCCTCCAAAGCCAGTGCTTCCTCGCCCTTCTCCTTCATAGCTTGCATCTCTTCCTTCTCCTCCATTGTGAACCTACTTTCCTCCTTCATCTTCTTCCTAGCTAGCATCTCCTCCTTACTCTTCAGTGCAAGCTTCTCCTCCTTCTGCTTCTTAGGTATTGTAGTGGCCGGCGGCAAACTCTGCGACGCCATGAAACACTGATCTGGAAGCATTTTCAGCATCAGCATTATCAGTCGTGAGACTACCGGCGGCAAACCCTCCCGCATCTCTATCCTGATCCACATCTTCTCCAAATGTAATTATTTGTTCTTTAGCCCTACACGCAAATTAGCATGAAAATCCGTTCATAACTTTTTGAGTTATTCCACAAACAAATGAAATTACACGGCAGGAGATACAAAAAAACAGAGCCGCATGAGATCAGTTTTGGGAAGGCTAACGGGTGGCGTCCTCACGCCATCACTGATCCTGTATCACTGCTGGATCCATGTTCAGATCTTTAACGAACCAACCCGTCGAACTGACCGTCTCTGATTCATCTTACTTTGATTTGGGGATAATCAGACTCGCAGTGATGGAGTTTTCATGAAGCTTTAGAGGACGTCAACAGGAAGTATGAGGCAGCCGTGGCGTCAGCGAGTTGTCTGCAGCCCCGTTTTTAGCTGATATTTCTCTCCATAATAGTCCCCATTACAAGTCTGCTGAATGAGCTATTACCAGTTCTCGCCATGGATGTTCAGACAACTGCCATACGCTGTACATATATATGTATATATATATATATATATATACTTTGTTGACAACAAAAACTTTCTTTGTGAGTTCTGACGCCTTTTTTTTGTCCTCCCATTTCCTGATTCATTCTTCAAGTCTCAACCGTCCTGATATTTAACTGTCATTATGCATCATATGAGAATTTACAATCTGCAGTGTTCCTCCTTGTCAGGTCACACTGTGCCGAGCAGGTGTTTGCCTTGAGTCATCATCTGTTATTTCAATTCCAAATGATGGATCTGCCACCCAGGAGCAGGCTGATATCATCCTTCAGAGGTTCATTTTGAAGAGGAAGTTATGACTGATTCAGAGAAAAGCTCCTTGTCACTTTCATTCTAATTTGATGCTTCTGGTCGTCCAAGCAGCCGAGTTAGGAGACGCGCTCCCCGCTGACTCGGCACTCCTGCTGATTACACTGCGATTCATCACTTGACAGACAAAGACAATTTATCTGCTTGATGAATGCGTTCTGGAAGAGGGGAAGACGACTCGTGGGCGTCTTCAAAACCACCTAAAACCACGGAGGAGACGTGAAGATGAGCTGACATCATTCTTCCGTGCAGGACCATCCCATGTTTACCGAGCAGCTGCTGGGATATCAAGGAAACACTGAAGCCATCTGACCGCACCTCATCCATCAATCTATCATCACCTCCACTGTCTCCAGCTACAGTTGAGATGGTTGTCACCTGAACAGGTTGCTTGTCAGCGCCGGGGAAACAACCATGAGGTCACTTCCTGTCTGTCCTGCGTCCACCACCTTCTGTCAGTCATCAGCTCAAAATCCCCCCACGGCTGACTGCTTCCCACGTAGCAGACGCTCGCTAAATTATGATTGATAACCATAAACCTATTACAGTTGTACATCAGTCCGCGGTACTGAAGTATAGCACATGAGAGAATAAATGATAACAACGTTCAAACGCTTGGGTTGAAACCGAGCGAGAGCGTGTGAAGGCCGGCGTCTGCCAACATCCACCTCGACCTCCAGGACTCCAGACAGGCGCCTCTTTGGACCGTAGATGAAGAAGATCAGATGGAGACGAAGCGGCACGAACGTGGCCGATGACCAGTACAATATCTGGATAAATGGAGTGAGAGCAGCTCAGGCTGGGAGGCCTCTCTGGTCCCTCTGGAGGCTCCCGGCGGTCTGAGCAGAGCGGCTGACGGGCCGTGCAGCTTCGCTTTATGTTCCTGTTCAGGTCAGAAGGAGGTGAAATGTCTTAAAGGTCCAAAAGAACCCAAGAAGCATCCCAGATGACAGCTGACACGCCTTCAAGAAGAACCACCACCGGCGCCGCTCGGCGCCACCGTCTGGCCACAAACAGAACAGTTTTTCCTGCTCAGAGTTCACGTGACCACATTCTGACAACGATGCTCCGCGTAATCCGCCGTTGAAAATGTTGCAGTGAGCATGACCGGGCTGCAGGTGGCGGCGTTCGCGTAGGGCCGTTAGGCTGTAGGAGCACTGCGCACGCGTGAATAGCAGCCGCGCGTGAATAGCAGCCGCGCGAGAATAGCAGCCGCGCGTGAATAGCAGCCGCGCGTGAATAGCAGCCTTGCGTTGCCGGGCGATGCGACATTCTCAAAAGATTCACTTGATTTTGGAACAAAGTTTCTTCAGGGCGCAAAAATACGACACAGAAACTAACAGCCCAAACCCAATAAATGTTTTACGTGAAACAAAATGTGCAAATAGCACTTCGGGTCTTTAACTTTCATACTACACGGCTTTCTGTCTTAAGCGGACCAGTCTGACTCGCAGCGAGCCTCCAAAGGGGAGAGGGGATATATTGATATCTTATATATCTTTTCCTCTTGCTGTACTTCCATTTTTGCAGATGGACCCGCCCCTTGGGTCTCTCGCATTGGTCCTCAGCTTGTCCTCACACGGCACATCTGTGACTGGGATCGAAAGGCGGCTTGGCTCCAACCTGACGACGAGATCCAACAGGTGTCGACCCTCGTAGAACATTAAAATGATGCCGGGGTGAACTTGACATTGTACTCGACATGTCACAACCGGGATGACTGACGGTCTTGAGGGGTGTCACAGGAAGGAGACCTGGGCTCCTGACCAAGTGGGGATCCCGGTGGTGGATTAGACTGGCGGTCTCTGGGTACTCCCTTTGTGCTGTTTGAAGCTTTTGGTTAGCTCAGAGGTACAACAGCAACGCTGAAGCTCCAGCGGTGACCAGGCTGCTGTTGCTGCTCAGGGAAACTCGCCAACAGGAAGTGCACACCGTTAACCCGCTTTACATCCGCGCCACAACGAAACTACTCCATCATTCCAGGAGAATGATTGTCTTTGGTTGCGGAAACTTCACTCTGGAGTAAAGGCGGGTCATCAATCCTCCCCACACCTCCACGCTCATCCACAGCAGAAATATATTTCCCCCGAGCCGCATTTCCCTGTCAGCATGCGGCTTATCTTGGTTATCTAGGGACAGATGGGGGTTAGGTCTACGTGACCTGCAAGAAGCCTCAAATCTGTTTGAATCCAGCCTGCGGAACATTCCGACTTGCAGACATGTCATAATGTGGTGACGCTCTTTTTATCCACAGCGGCAAGATGCTTTTCTTTCATGCGACCCGGCATGACATGACGCACAATGACGCCCGTGAGGGACCGAACGCCAGCAGACCCGCGGAGGGCACCGATGTGCAGTAACGTCCACGGTGTCTCTGAGCCGGCATGACGGAGGGAGCTTCACCGGATCAGGGACGGATGGCCTTCAGGACTCGAGGGGACTGGACTCGTTCAGCCACGGTTGCAGAGGGAAATACTCAACCCCCCCAACGACTGCCAGAACTTACCGGCGACTTACCGAGTCTTTACAGAGACGGAGATTTTGGTGTGGATGAATCTTTATCAGCTGAGTGACACACAGAATCAACACAGATTCTGATAAAGTATTTGTGAGTAAGGGGATATTTTATCAGTTTAGCCGTGTGGCATGAAATACTTCTGTTCTGAAAACATTCTGATAGTCTTTTTTTGGAGCTAAAACATAATTATGACTATGAGAACTCTTGTTTGTCTCAGTTTTGATGCACAAGAGTATCAAAGGTCAAAGGGCGTCGCTGACTTGGCCGACTGTAAAGCCCACTGACACGGTGGGATTCGTGATTCCGGGCTACACAAAACTGACTTTAATATGTCCGGTCTTGAAATGCTGGTAGAGTGGGAGAGGATTTCCGAAGCATTCAACATTCCATGAGAGAGTTTTGGGAGACAGTCCAGATTCCTCCTGGTACCTTATAATGACCTAAGAGGTTCCGGGTGGTCAAGGGTGAGCGGCGCCTTGGAGTCCAGCCATGAAGGTCAGAGCTGGTCTTATGGCGGCTGCAGCATCCATCTGCCGGTCCTGGATGTGTTCAGCAGGATCATGGAGGCTCTCCTTTGCTGTCCTGATGAAACTGATCCAGTCCTGAGCAGAAGTGTCGGCCTCTCCCTCGGCCGGGCAGGTTTACTGCCCCACGCTTTATGTATCAATCAGCTGATAAAGAATCAGCCAAAGCAAAATACTGGTCTCTTACATCAAATCTTTCATTGCTGAATCCTCACAATCTTTGGGGGGCTGAATATTTCCAGAATAGCTGTGCCCGGCGCCCGCCCAGCGCCCGCCCAGCGCCCGCCCAGCGCCCGCCCAGCGCCGCATGCATCCCTGCGTCCCTGCGTCCTCTCTGTGGCCGTTACGTGATGCCTGATGTTATGTGACGCTGGCAGCTGTTAGAAAAGCCTGGATGTACCATTAATCCTGATGGTTTAATCTCGGTGACCTCAGAGGAAACTTTCTGTCCTCACACCGTCAATCCCAGGATCTGGCCTTCAATCCAGCCTGTACAGAAGGAGTGTTTCCCCAAGAATGTGACTGGAGGCCAGCCCTGATTCCCAGCAGGCGGCGCGAGGTCCTCATGACCGGCGAGTTCATGGGAGGAGTGATGCCGTCTGCAGCGGCTCTGCTGGAGCTGAGCGTTTCCAGACAGTAATGCAGCTGATTTATGGAGTTTGTACCCAAATGGAGATGATAAAGACGACTAAAAAAATCACATCATATCAGGAAAAAGAGGCAAAAAAAGGTTGGAGAGCAAGTGGCTGCCAGAGAAGAGGTTCGATTCCCCAAAGAAGGAGCAGACGTCTTCATGCTCACAGTCTTCGTTCCCTCGGTTACAGGAAAGCAAAAGTCAGATCAGGTTCTCAGCTCTCAGTCAAGAGGCCCCACAGACCGATGTGGTGCTCCAAACCACAGACCCGTATATACCACAGACCCTATGTAACCACAGACCCCATATAACCACAGACCCCATGTAACCACAGACCCCATGTAACCACAGACCCCATATAACCACAGACCCTTATATACCACAGACCCCATATAACCACAGACCCTTATATACCACAGACCCCATATAACCACAGACCGTATGTAACCACAGACCCTGTATAACCACAGACCCCATGTAACCACAGACCCTTATATACCACAGACCCTATATAACCACAGACCCTATATAACCACAGACCCTATATAACCACAGACCCTATGTAACCACAGACCCTATATAACCACAGACCCTATATAACCACAGACCCTATATAACCACAGACCCTATATAACCACAGACCCTTATATACCACAGACCGTATGTAACCACAGACCCCATATAACCACAGACCCCATATAACCACAGACCATATGTAACCACAGACCCTGTGTAACCACAGACCCTATGTAACCACAGGCCCAATATAACCATAGACTGTATATAACCACAGGCCATATATAGCTACAGACCATGTGTAACCACAGCTACAGCCCGCATATGACTACAGACCCTATATAACCACAGACTGTATATAACCACAGACCCTATATAACTACAGACTGTATATAACCACAGACCCTATATAACCACAGAATGTGCATAACCACAGCTGCAGTCTGTGTATAACCACAGACCGTATACAACTACACCCTATAAACCACAGACGGTCCATTGCTGCAGTCTGTATATAACCACACCGACTTTAACAGCATCCAACAACTCACCATAAAAATGCACCCTTGAACGAGTGTTTCAGCGTGTTAGAAACTACCAGAAACGACAGAAACCATCTTTGAGGATAAAAAATGTATGAAGTTGATATTTTTAGTCGGGTCTAAGTCCCGCCCACTGACAAGGAGGAGGCGGGGTTTGTCACCAGGGGGTGATGGAGAACTTTTGGCTTTGCCTTTGGGGGCCGTCATGATGTCTAGTTTATATATGTCCACGCTTTAAATCCAGAAATCCCGCGTACTTTGGAGCACTGGATGATTCATACGGGGTCGCAGGTTAAATTCTTTGATTCCTTGTTTAGCTGAAGGCCTGAACGCTGCCAGAAGTGGGTGGCTTCAGCCCGAAGAGTGGCTGATTTATCTGATCTTACATGTTAGGTATCCACTTCAGAGGCTGTTTAGGTTTCAGCTGGGATAAATCAAGCGCACCTCCAGTAGTCAGGATATTAAAGCCATATTTAGCTGGATATATTCCGCAGGAATTGGCGGCCGCCCAGACGACATGACGGATACACGGACGCAGGAATCGTAAAAACAAGGTCGCTCGCTGCCGAACTCCCGGGAGAGAACGGAGCCGAGCAACCAGGAGGCAGGAAGACAGGGAGCTGCGAGGAGGCAGAGACAACGGGGAGAAGATGAACATGTGGAAGCGAGAGAGACACGAAGACAAGCCTGAGAAGGGAGAGACGGCCAGGACAAGAACAATGAACGATGATCGGCCTGAACGTTTGCAGAGCTTCTTCGCGGTCCTTCAGTTCCATGTTCCGTCTTTCAAACGTGATTAAAATCACGAAAAAAAAGGGTGGAGAGCATCACTGAGGCCGAAGCACGCGAACATTTAGCATTCACACAACTCGGCTACCCCCCCACCCCCACACCCGAGTTAATTTGCGGCCAATTAACTGGTTGCAGCTCCGACGCAGATGCTAACAATCGTCATCGGAGCTGCAGCAGAGGGAAAATGGCAGAAACAAAGAAGCAGAGAGACAGATGAAAGAGAGGAACAGGAAGTGGAGCGCGAGAGCGCGGCCCAGCCAACGGTGAGCAGACAGACCAGCGCTCGGCCTCCCTCCAAATGACTTCCAGATTTCAGCTTTGGGGTGGCGACGTCCTACCGTCCTGATTAACAGCAGCAGCAGCAGCGCGCACACACACACACACACACACGCACACACACAAACACACACACACACACACCAGTACAAGACTAAAGCACGTTTGTCTTTTAGGCGCAAAACGGTGAAATTTGTTTTTTTCTGAGCAGCATTCTTCAAAACGGCTGTAGGACACATGATGGAACGCTGCCTCGAAGACTTTAAAGGGGCAGTTCACCCCAAATTAAAAGAAAACGACAACCAGTCACTCATCAGCGCTGAGCTGCGCGCGCGCGCGGCGCTGAGCTGCACGGCGCCAGGCTGTGAACGCAGCAGCGGCCATGTAGGCTAGCTAACATGCTGGAAGCGGCGCCGTTTCCAGCTGAACTTGAACGTGGCAGCTTCGTGTTTTCACGTTTGGAGAAGCGGCCTCCGTTTACTGGACTCGCACTGGACTCGGCTGCGACGCTGATTTAACCCCTGGAAGGGTTTTGTGGATCTCCGTGGACCTTCATTTTTGGGTGAACTAGCTCTTTAAGCTGTCTGGTTCCACTTTGGTGTGAAAGCGTTGATGGGGAGCACGGCGACACCCCCTGGTTGGCGTGTTCCAGGTGGTTCCTCGCTGTCCCTTTAACCTTCACGACATCACCGATATTTTCATTTCCACCTTGACCTGGTTCTCAGTGGAGGAGCAGGAGGAGCAGGAGGCGAGTGTGTGCCGAGGATCTGCTTCTCCTGGGGTCAGAAACTGGTCCTCAGTCATTGGCTCCCGCTCACGTGACTGCAGGAGGCCTGACTCAGCGCTCTCGCCGAGCGTCCCCGCTGCCGCTGATGAGCTTCACCTGCGTCCAATTACGCGATGTGTATTTAGAGCCCGGTGTGTTTTCCCTCCCGGCTGCCAGATAGCCGTGGCGCTCGCTCCTCGGGCTGGTTTGGACTGTTTCCTGGAGCTCGTCCTCTCAAGTCAGCTGTTAAAGCTTCTGATTGTGAACTTCCTCCAGCCCCTCCCGCGCGCTCCCTCACCAGTAATCTCCTCTGATGATCATAATGATGATGGCAAAATGAAGCACTCGCCCCCGCTCGCCCCTCTCAGGGTGCAGAAATCACTCGGTTGGTGACTCCAACTTTTCTGTCCTTTGATGTGACTTCTTCTTCTCCTGCGTCCCTCTCGGTCTTTAAGAAGACGCCAAAAGGCCCTGCGCTTTACCCCAACACCTCCCCGAGCACGGAGCTCCTTCTCTTGGTCTGAGTCCAGGCTGACGCGTAAATCAAAAATCATTACTGCGTTTGCCCTCAAACTTGTCTTAAGGGGATCTTAAGTGTCCTTACGTAATGTTCCTCCAGAGCAGGAACGCAGGGCCCCTGAAGAGCCCTTAAAGTTGATTGGTCTGAACGCTCGGCAGCAACTGGAGGCGCCGCCGCCGCCGAATCGGCGTGGCAGTGAACCCCTCGCTCATCCGGACCATGGCCCCGCTCATCTGGACCGGCGGGCAACGGTGAGCGAGCGCCGCGGGTCGGAAATGACCTCTGACACCAGGAATCCATGAACTTTGACCTCCGACCAGAAGCAGGCTCAAAGCCAAGCAGCAGCATCCAGGACTGTTTGTCAAAGAGTAAACTAGCCGAAGGCTTCGAGAGGCAGATGGGCTGGTCACACACACACACACACACACACACACACACACACACACACACACACACACACACACACACACACACACACACACTGAGTCATAGCTTTTATATGACAGCGCCGCGCCAGGTGGTGATGGGAGCTGTTGTCCTCAACACATACACGCACCAACACGCACGCACACACACACACACACACACACACACACACACACACACACCGCATAAAAACTAGATCGGAACATTGAGAGACAGAAAAGAGTTCCATTAGCGCGATAACGTTAGCATCTCACTAAGGCGGCGCATTCAACAGCAGGGCCGACGGCAGATGTTTGGTACCACACACGTACTTCATGTACTTCATATTGACTCCGACATACTCGCAGTTCAAAATTAACCGAGCAGATGCTTTTATCATCTGAGATCATCTGCTTTCATCCGCTGATGGCGAAGCTACAGAGCAGGAGCCAGGAGCCGCTCACCAGGAGCCGCTCACCAGGAGCCGCTCACCAGGAGCCGCTCACCAGGAGCCGCTCACCAGGAGCCGCTCACCAGGAGCCGCTCACCAGGAGCTATCACCAGGAGCTATCACCAGGAGCTATCACCAGGAGCTATCACCAGGAGCTATCACCAGGACCGATCCGGGGTTCACCTGGGCACGTCACTGCTGGAGCTCGGGATGGAACTAGCAACCTTCCCATTCCCAAGAGCGTGAAGGTTCAGTCATCATCACGAATGCTACTTCCTCCAAAACCAGATACAAACCTGTTATTTGTAAATGAAGGTTTTATTTTGGAAATGACAGCAAGTGCTGGACTTTTTTCTATTGCAGCTTGATAAATCTCAGTTAAAGATTAAATTACTGTCTGCCAAGCGGAGAGACGCAATGCATCATGGGGCAGATGAGTTCTCTACGCGGCTGAAACGCACCACAAGCTGAAGGTGGCGCCGCATACGGGAGCAGTCGGGCCTCAGCTGGAGGAGCTGCGTGTTCCTGGCTATCCACCGACGCCGTTGGTGTTTGACTCCGCCCACTGTCACTCACAACTGCCTCCGCCGCCTGGCGACTGCAAGACGGACGACCGTGTTCTATTTTCTCGCCTCCATCTCGCGGTCGACCGTCCGCCATGACAGGCGCTCAGCGGGGAAAGCTGGAAAACATCTCCGTGATGGAAACACTGACACGTCAGATGATGTGTTGCACAGCTGCGCGCAACCACTGATGAAAACAAATGAGACCCCGGGATCTGATTGGCCGAGGGGCGGGGCGGCTAACGGCTAGCCCGCTAATCAAGGCGTTTGTTTTTGTTTGAGGGAGGAAAGAGAGACGGTTCGTTTCTGGAAACTGAAGGAATCTTTGTTCTTGTTTGGAACTTTTCACAATGGCGCCATTAACCTGAGGAACACCTGCGCGAACGCACACACACACACACGCACACACACACGCACACACACACACACAAGCACAGTACAGGACGAAAGTGCGATTGTCACTGAGACAGCAACACGCTCGCAGGGCGTGATTCATTTCATTCGTGTTTCACGTTTACGTCGACACACACACACACACACACACACACACACACACACACACACACACACACACACACACACACACACACACACACACAGGCCATATGTCCTGTTGATTTGTTCTTAACACACACACACACAAACACACAAGCACACACATTGGATCAGTGTGTTATTGTAACATGCTGAGTTGTGCAACATGTGAGCAGTGACTAATGTGTTTTTAATCCATATTGAGAGCCAGTCTGATAAGCATGCACGCACACACACACACACACACACACACACACACACACACACACACACACACAGATGGCGGCGTGCATTTCTTCTAACCAGGAGACGGCAGGTGTCTCGCGTCGCCTTCATCCTCAGGCTCAGACGGACACGTCACGGCGAGCCGCCGCGGGTTCGCGAACGCTCGCCGGGTCAAACGTCTCGTGTCACGCTGGACCGGTGCCTCGCCGATTAATGAGTCAACACAAACAGGCAGAGCGGCGAGCAAAAGTATCCTCGGATGACTCGCGACCACCATCAAAGATGCGGGACGGCGGCGAGTTTGAGAAGTCGCTTCGCTGCGGAGGAAGTGTGTGTGTGTGTGGGGTGGGGGGGTGGACTCTACCTCCTTTAATGTCAAATCAATAATCTTTTAAAATCAGCGGTTGGTGTGAGCTGCTGACCCTTAACTGCTCCTTCGTCACTGCGTGCGTGTGTGCGCGCGCGCAAGTGTGTGTGCACGTGTGTGGGTTGCTAACACACCTGTGGATCGGAGAACACTTCCTGGATGCTGTTGATTGGTCCAACGGGAACACCTGACCCCTTAAACCGTCTCAGCCAATCAGCTGTCTTCTCCTGCAGGAACCTGACGGACGCAGAGATACCAGACATTCATGACCATTCACAGCACGGCCGGGGCCAGTGCTCGGCTCCGATTGGCCGGCGGCCGCGGGTCAAAACCCTGTCACATGGTGATACAGCAGAGGTGAGACAGTAGCATCAGTGGGACAGTGTCAGTGAGACAGCAGCAGTGGGACTGCGTCAGTGAGACAGTGTCAGTGAGACACCGTCAGTGAGACAGTGTCAGTGAGGCAGCGTCAGTGAGACACCGTCAGTGAGACAGTGTCAATGAGGCAGCAGCAGTGAGACAGCAGAAGTGAGACAGGTTTATTCTTGATCAGCTGATGAACACTAAAAACAGAACACTGGAGGATCTAGTTTAGACCAGATGATCCTCGAAAAGTTGCCCTCTACTTACACTTGAATGACTGACTTTCTCTCTCTCTCTCTCTCTCACACACACACACACACACACACACACACACACACACACACACTGGGCTGTGAATGCAGACTCCAGGTCAGAGGTTCCTCCTCATCTCCATTTTATTCAGACAAAGAAACTATTCACACACACTCAGAGCAAACTAGAAACTGCTGTGGTTGTGTGTGTGTGTGTGTGTGTGTGTGTGTGTGTGTACAGTAGACCTGCAGCAGCCTCGGGGAAACGCTCGCCCGGCTGTCACTGAGACCGTGTTCGCAGCTCTGAGCCGCGAGGTCCAATCAGGCGCCACCGGAGGCGCTGGTTTAAACCACGTTGGCATTAAAAATGGCGCGTTTTGGCGCCGGCGTCGCGGTGGCTGAAGCGCCAGAAACGAGCGCAAACGCCACACGGGTCCAGGAAACGGTCAACAGATGAAACATCAAATACCCGGAGCAAAGGTTTGTTGAGCTGAGGTCCGACGCGGCGCTTCGGCGACTTGTGACGTCATCGCTGGCTGGCCGCTGACAGTGGCGCCACGACCGTAAGCCTGCTGTTGGGCGCCCTGCTGCTCTGTGGAGAGCCCCTTCCTCAGGGTGGCGTTACTATGGCAACAAATCGGGGGCTGTTTTCACGAGGCTCCCTGCTGCTCGGATTGAGCGTCATTAACCAATTAAAGTTTGAGCTGAAACGTTTCCATGCCTGTTTTAATACCTGCAGATCCCCTGAGGTGTGTGTGTGTGTGTGTGCGTGCGTGTGCGTGTGCGCGTGTGCGTGCGTGTGTGTGCTTACCTCTGGGACAGCGTGTGCAGCAGCTGTTTGCGGTTCTGGACTCTCAGTTGTTGCTCTGGTATCTGGGATCCTCTGTGAGCTCCAGCAGCTCCAGAACCTGAAACACGCCAATAAACAAACACAAGAGCACTGCAGCCGGCGCCCGGCGGTTGTCTCCATCCACGGGCCAATCACGTAGCAGCTAACATCCATATCGGCCCGTCATGAACCGTATTAAATGTATAATTTTAAAAAAACGCCGTCATCAGCGTGTGAATTCTGAGCAGAATGGCGCTTGGCGAGGCCGGGCGCTGACGCCGGGCGCTGACGCCGGGCGCTGACGCCGGGCGCTGACGCCGGGCGCTGACGCCGGGCGCTGACGCCGGGC
>CAAKHG010044224.1:0-12058 GCA_901007715.1 Dactylopterus volitans
GCATGTGTGTGTGCGTGTGTGTTGGCGAGCAGCCGGACCTCATGCTGGTCCACCTCTCGAGCGGGGGCGAGGGTAACCGGACTCCCGGCAGCTTCGCTCTGATTCAGCACGGGCGGCCGGGCTGAATAATGCAGAGCGCGCCGGGGGAACCTGACGTGAACCCTCATTTGTGTATTCATGTCATTCATTTTCCACTCTCTAGTTCCTACACGAGGTCATCGGGGGAGCCGGGGTGGTGGGGGGGCATAGAGCCCCGCGTGCGATGGGTCTCACCTTCAGATGTATCAGGCGGGGTGGCTTCAAGGCCTCGGGCGCTCCGGCAGCACCTCGGAAAACCACCGGCGGGGGTTGATTCGATCCACCGCAGACGCCGTTTCAACACTTAATCTGCTTCTTCCTCAGGCCGCCGAGGACGACGCGACACCCACCGATGCGGCCGCCGGCGAGACCCGTCGCCCGCGAGCAGGCGCCCCGCGCTCTCCTCGCGTCCTGGTTGCTCAAACGCAACCCCAAAAGCAGCCAAAACGGTCAGAAACCAGAGGCGAAAACGCGGGTAATCAACCGGACTCGCGTCAAATGTTCACTGAATCCCCTTGAGAGGTGTCCCTAATAATTTGGCCACCCCCAGTGCCTACGAGTGGGGACGTCGCCGGTGTTCGGGGACGCCTCCCGCAAGCAGATCGAAGAAAAACTCGACGTAAAACTCCTCCTAAAGGGAGAATTTACCGCAGGGCTGCTGCATTACATCCTATAGTAAGACAGGCAGCGGCTTCAGTGTCGCGGCGGTGTGTGTGTGTGTGTGTGTGTGTATGACTCACAGGATGGGGCTGACAGCATGTCGTTTGTATTTTGTTGTTTTTTTCCCCCTCATCCAACAGCGAGAGCCGCATCCAGCACAGCTCCTGACAACCGGACGCAGGCCTCTATCAATCTAAACGTCCACCGAAACACGCCGCCGCCGCCGCCGAGTCGTGACCCTCCACCGCGGCTCAGAGTTACAGGTAATCAAGTCACGGCCTCTGACTGTAATTAAAAATAATGATTAAAAAAAAAATTTAAAAAAAGACGCTGCCCTGGGTTTCATCCACCGTTCATCACCGTGATCTTATTCCCAGCACCGGGAAATCAGGTTTTGCTGGCGAGGACCCGAACGGGCGCCGCGTGGCACCGAGGGCTACGAGTTATGTCACCGCGGGCTACGAGTTATGTCACCGCCACGCAGACGAGCAAAAGCCGTCAAACCGCAGGTAGATGCTCCGTGTGTGTGTTCTGAAGACGGCAGCACCGGCGCTACCCGGCTGGGCAGAGCCGCCGCTTTGTATTCACGTCACGCCGGGTGTCTTTTAACCGCACGCAGACTTAATGTTAGCAGGCCCGGTTGAGAGCTGTGGTCTTTAGCGGCGCGGCGCCTCGTCCGTCCTCGACGCCTCGCGGATGCGTGTTTCTTCCTTGTCACTGTGTTGAATTATGAATGAATCCAGCTTGAAGCAAGAAAGTCGAGACGCACAGCCCCCCCCCCATGTTGCACGTCTCTGTCTTCAGTCAGTTTCCTTACATATATAAATTTATTTTTTCTAAAAAAAAAAAAAAAAAAAATAGTTCTGCTGGATGCTTGTCGGCTCAGAGTTTAGGTTGCCTTTTTTTTTTTTTGGCAGTCAGAAGTTGGTTGTTGAGCAAAAAGCACAGTAAAGTGCACGTTTGACATCAGCTTGAAGTAGTTGGGGGGGGGGGGTGGTTCTGCCAGCGATAGAGATTAAATTTTTGATCTGAATCTGTCTGAGGGAGGTGCTGACATATTCTAATGATTGTTATCGGGACTGTGACGCTGTTGTTTAACTGTACCGGGTTATATCGAGAGGGGGTCCCTAATAATTTGGAGCACCCTAATGCATGCGAGTCACAGTGGATGACCAAAATATTAGGGACACCTCCCTTAAACAGATTCAATAAAAAAATAAAAAATAAAAAACAGCATAACCCAGTACAGCTCAACATCACAAATTAGACTCCCAATAACAATGATTAGAATATGCAAACACCTCTCTCAAACACATTCAATGAAAATTCGACATAAAACTCATAAAACTCGTCCTGAAGGGAGAATTTTTTTTGCAGGGCTGTTGCGTTATATTCTATGATGAACCTGCAGAGGTTTTAATGTTTTGGCTGATCGGTGTATGTGACTCACTTTTTTTTTTCCAATCCAATAGCGAGACCATATTCAGTCCAGAGAGAGATGAAATTTTAGATTAAAATACAAAACAAAAAAGCTCTTGACGTTCTAGACCAAGAAAAAAGACCAAAAACAAAAAAAAAGCAACAACATAATGACAGAAAATGGTGGCTGCCCATCATCCGTCTGATAATCTCGTAAACCTTGTCCAGCCTGCTTAAAAATCATATTCAAATGCGCCAGAAACACACACGCACGCACACACGCACGCACGCACGCACGCTCGCTTATCAGCAGTTCCTCTTCTCAGAGGTTCCTGTTAAGTTTTTGGTGCCATAACGATGACGGAACGACTCGGTACGGAACGCGTTCTTCATGCTTCGGGCGGCGGGCCCGTGACACGACAAAGGCAACCCTCCCCTCCCGCGTGGCCGAGCGCGCCTGGTCGGATCACTCGGCTTCAACGCTCGGTACAAATCGCGCTCCGCGTATTATCGTCGGTAACGGTAGCGGTGTTGTTACCATGGAAACGGTAACTATTTTTTAACTCTCGACGTCGTTCCTCTCCGGCAGCCCCGGTTTGGGAGTTCTCCCGGCTTGTTCTCGACGCGTCATCTCGGCGTCCGACAACTATTTTGCGATTGATCGGAAATCTGAAGCAGGCGACTCGTACGTAGGAACAACGCTCGGGTTTCCGAAACGGGTCGTCCTCTTCGATTGAGGATTGAATTCCGTCCTCCATTTTTTTCGGATGGACAATGGCATTTTTTTAGTTCCCCCCACTGACCAAGAGGCACGAAGCCGCAGTTCATCTTCTCCTCCAAGATGGATCCCTCCCCATATCGGAAAATGCGTCCCAAACCCCCCGCCGCCCGCCCAATCACGCCACTGCCTTTGACCCAAAAAAAATAAATAAATAAATAAATAAATAAAAAACGCTTGTTTGTCTCCGTCCTCGGATTCTCCTCGGAGAATCGTTGCTGGCTGGAGACTGGATGTCTGCGCCAGACCGCATTTCATCTAAAACCACTCTGATTTTCCAGATAGGGGGAATGATTATTTTCTCAGTCGTTGTACGCTCATGTTTTCCAAGTGTGTGTGTGTGTGTGTGTGTGTGTGCGGGGTAGGAGGGTGTGGGAGGTTCGGGGGGCTATAAATGTGCACTAAAAGCGCCGCTCAAGATTCCTTCGATGTTTGTTTGTGGAAAGAGTGAAAGGCTAATCTCTAAAATGGAGTCTTCAAGTACTACAATCTGTGTGTGCGCGTGCGTGTGTGTGTGTGTGTGTGGATATCAGCCACATGAAAACACTTTGCGGCGAAGGTTTGCTCAAATTGCACATTGTCACTTTTGGCAAAGCGGCTGCTTTTATCGTGATCACATGCTAAATTACCGCTCCTGTTCTCGCAGCCACGCTCACGGCGTCGCGCATAAATCTATTAGGCGCGGCCATTCGATGAGTCACGCTTCCGACTTTTCCGGATGATGATTTATGTACATCAAGGGAAACTTTGCCAAATAATTGCGTGTGTGTGTGTGTGTGTGAGTGAGAGAGAGAAGAGGGGGGGAAAAAAAAAAAAGCAAGGTGCCACCAAACTCAATTTACAGGGACGTGAGAGTTGCTGGCGAGGGCTAATCCATCACAGCCAGCGAGCCGTCGCCAAGATTTTTCATTTTTCATCTCACTTTCACTCGGCGAGGTTGTGATCAGGTGGCAGCTGCGAACGGGCGGCTGATCTGGAAGCCGCCGCCGCTCAGACATCTGCAACACTGGAGCTGATTAACAACCTCTAGTTTTTTTTTTCTTCTTTCTTTACACCACATTCATTTGGCAGTTTGTCCAAAGCGACTCGTTTTTTGTGCCCCCCCCCTCAGCTGGCATCCCCGCGTGATTGCATAATGGGCATCTCAACGTCGGAGAGATAGCTGGCGCGCTACCTTTTCAATTAGATGGAAGCCAAGTTCACCTGCTGTTTGTCTTCTTGGTTTTTACTATGTTTCATATCACCTCGCGCGCGCGGCGCCTCTCACTCCTCAAGACATCTGAACAACCTTGAAGAAAGAGAAAAAAAAAGCGCCGGCGATGAAATCGTCACACCCACGGATGGTGGCGGTGTGATATTCAAGCCTCTATCGGGCTTCACAAGCGCAAATGTGTCACTGACGTGGACACGCGGCACTGATTCCTGCCGATGGGTAAGTCTGGACGCCGGCGGCCTGAGTCACTGTGTCGATTCGTCAGACTACTCACTGCTACGCTCGTTACGCGCTTCGCTGAAAGATGCACCAATCAGCCACCACATGACGACCACCTGCTTAATATTGTGTAGGTCCCCCTTTTGCTGACAAAACCGTTCTGACCAACAAGGTCTGGACTCCACCAGACATCTGAAGGTGTCGCTGTGGTATCTGGCACCAAGATGTCAGCAGCAAATCATTTAAGTCCTGGACATTTGGCTTGTAGCACATCCCGCAGACGCTGGATCGGATAGAGATCTGGGGAACCTGGAGGTCAAGTAAACACCTTGAACTGGTTGTTGTGTTCCTCAAACCTTCCTGAAGCATTGTTGCTTTGTGGCAGGGAGCATTATCCTGCTGGAAGAGGCCACTGCCATCAGGGAATGCCGTTTCCATGAAAGGGGGGACATGGTCTGCAGCAATGCTTAGGTAGCTGCTACGTGTCAAAGGAACATCAACATGAACGGCAGGACCCAAGGTTCCCCAGCAGAACATTGCCCAAGGCATCACACTGCCTCCACCGGCTCGCCTGCTTACCATAATGCACCCTGGTGCCATGTGTTCCCCGGGTAAGTGACACAAACACCGGACCATCCACGTGATGTAAAAGAAAACCTCGTTCATCAGACCAGGCCACCTTCTCCCATTGCTCCGTTGTCCAGTTCTGATGCTCGCTTGTCCATTGTTGGTGCTTCCAGCAGTGGGCAGGGGTCAGCATGGGCACCCTGACTGGTCCCACACACACAACAAACCACCATGACTGTGTGTTCTGACTCCTTTCTATCAGAACCAGCAGCAACTGTTTCAGCAGTCTGAGCTCCAGTAGCTGGTCTGTTGGATCAGACCACATGGGCCAGCCTTCACTCCCCACCTGCATCAGTGACCTTTGGCCCTCCATGACCCTGTCACCGGTTCACCTCTTCTCCTTCCTTGGACCACTTCTGACAGGTCCTGACCACTGCAGACCAGAAACGCCCCACAAACGCTGCAGTTCTGGAGATGTTCTGACCCGGTCGTCTTGCTATTACAATTCTGCCCTTAAAGCCATTCAAACCCTCACCATCACCCATTTTTCCCGCTTCTAACACGTCCACTTTGAGGACAAAGCGCTCACCTGCTGCCCGATACATCCCACCCACTGACGGGCGCCAAGGCGACCAGACAACCAGTGTAACTCACTTCACCTGCCGGCGTCATGACGCCGCGGCTTACCGGCGCGCGCGTGCGTGCGGTTCCGCGCGGTGCCTACCTGCTGGCCTCGGCGGAGGTGATGGCGATGAGCGGCAGCGTGCGCAGCGGCAGCGTGGTCGGCCGCGGCGCAACCGTGATGACGTCCGGCTCCGGCTTGCGGTCGCAGTAGTACTGCTCGGCCTGTCTGAAGGCCAGCGGCGGCAGCTGCACCGTCCGGCACGACAGCCGCCGCACCAGGAAGGGCTCCATGCAGCTGACCGGCTCCGGCGACGAGTCATCGGACAGCTGGGTGAGGAGAAGGGAAAAGGGAATTTAAGAAAAGAAGAAAAAAAAATACTTTAAAAGTGCGCCGAGATTTCCCGGAAGAAAGTCTCCGGGGTCGGGAAAGGGTGGGGGGGGAGGTTGGCGAACCGCCAGAGGACGGCAACATCAAACTGAATGCGAATGAGCGTGAAAAGGGATGAGATGTCGGGATCAGAGACGGGAAAGTTGGAAGACGTGGCAGCAGCCAATAAAGAAAAACAAAACAAAAATAAAAAAAAGGCAAGTAGTTTTAACTGATTTAAGACGTGCGCAAGGTTGCGTGCCAAAAAATAAAAAAATTTCGGGCTGATGGGGCCGTGAAAGTTCTCGAAGACGACCGGAAATCCCTGCTTGCCGCTCGGGCCCGGAGTCGAAGGCTCCCCCTCATTTCGAATTGCCTATTAAATTATTTCTGCCGCCTCGCCCCCCCCCCCCGCCGAACCTGAGAAATGCATTACGACGCAGCCGCGCAGCCACGCGAGTGCGTCCCAGGTGTGTCTGCGCCGCCGACATCTAAAAGCTGCCACACACAGCAAAAACTAAAAAAAATAAAGAAAATGAAGAAAAAGCCACAAAATATGAGTTTGCAGCCAACTGAAATAAATCTGAATTCTTCTTTCCTTCATCTCAGACTAACGAAATAACATGACGTGCTCTCACTCGAGAGCTGTATTTTCGAACAGTTTTTTAAAAAAAAAAAAATCCTCAATTACAGGACATTTTGATTTGTGCGCAGCCGGAGGAGGCGGAGGTGCCGTTATGTATGTCGTGAGCCGCTACATCCTGTAAATCCCCCCTGATGTTAAACTCTTCTTCTCCTCTTCTTTAAGCTGCTGCTGCTGCTGCTGGTGGGTCCAAACCTGCAAACTGAGCTCCAGCATCAATTTCACCAGAGAGGTGAAGAGCTTCCTGATCCTCTGCACGGGTATTACACAATATGCGGGATTCCTCTCACCGATGTGCTTTATTTATTTATTTATTTTAGGTTTTAGCTGCACCACGATGCTGCATCGGAGGCCAATTACTCATAATAAGCACTAAACTGATGCATCTGATTCGAGTTCATACATATGCAGACCCGAGGCGGTCATATTCAGGACGAGGGGGCTGTGCATCACGAGCAAATATTGTACAAATGAGGTCGGCAAAGTTTGCAAAACCATGAAACTGAAAATTTATCTGCAGCTGAGAGGAAAAAAAAAAAAAAGCCTCCAAAGTGTTATTTGTTTTGGGTTTTTTGAACCTACAAGCCCGAGATTTTGATTTAAATTTCCTGTTCCCTTTGATAGGCACATAAATCATTTTTTGGCTCAACCTGCAGAGTTTTTGTTTTTTCTTGGTCCTTCACAAACGTGTGCGGAATCTTTTGGTTGGTGTCTTTTTTTTTTTCTTTTTTTCTTTCAGAGCGGCAGTTATGCAAACACACACACACACAAACAATATGCTTTCAAGTTCGGCGTCCCGGGCGCGACTCTGCTGAATGATTTATGCTCCCCAAATGACTAGCGCGCCCCCGCAACATTAAGAATTGATGGCGAAAGAACAAACAGACGAGACAGGTGAACACCGCTTGTTAAATAAATAAAAAAAGTCCTCGGGGGTAATTGTTTTTACACATCCAGGGATAACTGCTACAAAATGGGAGGTTAATAAAGAGGAAAGGGGAAGGGGGCGTGAAAAAGCGAAAAACTGTTGCAGGTGATAGACCCGTGTGTGTGGTGAGAGAACCTCATTCCACCAAGAAGAAAACATCAGGCGGCCAAATTTCTCCAAGTTTTCAGTTTTTTGAGTAATTAAATTTTTGTCAGAGCCGCCACTGAGTCCTGAATCAACGGCATCAACTCGCATGCCCAAGCTGCATTAATTTTTCCTCTTGAAATATCAATACTACACGTAAAGGCCGGAGATTTTTATCTTTTTTTTCTTTTTTTTTTTTGGAATAACACCCATATGTTCTGAATCATGTCATAATTTCAGTGTACAGTGGTCCCTCGTTAATCGCGGGAGTCGCGTTCTAAAAATAACCCGCGATAGGCCAATTTCCGTGAAGTAGTCAGCTTTATTTTTTTTTACAATTATTATTGATGTTTTAAGGCTGTAAAACCCCACACTACTAAGGGCGTCAATATCTGCACGTGTACACGGATAGCAAATCATAACCCTTGAGAAAAAAAAAATCAATAGCTGTGTACACGACAAGTCGTTCTTTTCTCCTCCTCCTCGTTCATTTCTCACCAACAATAAAGTATTAAGGGGTGTAACTGCTGCCTGAAAGCTAGAGACGATAATATTAACTTGAAAATAAATGTTCTCAGGGTGCAGTTATCCTCGTACGTGACAGATACAAGAGGCGCGTTACGCTGCACAAACAGCGTATCGCGTATGCACTTGACAGTGGAGGTGAAGGCGCTCAGTAAGATGCTGCTGACAACGCTGCTAGCGGTTCACAGCCTAGCATAAAAAAAAACTACGCAGCGAACAAACGCAACAAGGCGCCGAGTGAAGCCATCAACAACTTAATAGCTGAAATGGGGGCCCTCGACATGCAGCCCGCGTCAGTCGCTGAAGACGACGTATTTTTAAAGCTAATGAAACATCTCAATTCCATAAACGTTAACGACTTGAATGGCTTTGAATTAATGGGAATGAGGTCTATGAATGGAGAGATGGAGCCCTCTGTTGGTTATACAGCGCAACTGCGGTCAAAATTCATAAACAACATGTAAACGCTATTATTTTACCATGTAGAAACTTTTGTAAACGTTGACGCCCACTACTCACGACACACTTTTACACACTTTTCTCAGACAGGCGTTAACATTTTCTCACTTGTTCTCTCTCGTTTAAACACCCTCAAAGTTCAAACCTCTGTAGAAAAATAAGTCCGGTACATAATTCCGTAATGGTGCCGGACAGCCGCGTAACTTCTACATGTCCAGAAGTCCACCTTCCCGTGCGATGGTTAGCCTCTTCCTCGTCGACATTGTGGGTTTTGCCGGGAAGAAATCTTGCAAACATACGACACTCCGAGTCACACTGTTAGCGATCGAAGATTTATGCAAATTCGGCAAGCTGAACGCTTTCTGTACCGCACAGGGGACGCGGCGCGGAGGAGACCGATTGGCTAAGGGACTGCAGACCGTCGTCAATCAGGACGCAGAGCACAATCTAAAAAAGCAGCATGCAAAATTGTACGAAAAAAGAAAAAAAATCGGCGAAACTGCAACGCCGCGAAGGGTGAGCCGCGTTATAAAGCGAGGGACGCGCGTAGCGCAGCTTGGTGCGGCTGAAACCGTTTGATTTTACAGCCTTTGAGGCCCCTCTTGGCGATCAACAGGACGCAAGCGGCGCCGCGCTTGACCGGCGGAACCGGTGAGTGGCCGGGAAAGATTTGAGCCGCCAGCGAAACCAAAATCTAAAGTTCGGAATGTTTTCGGAAACCTCAAGACTCTCAGCTCGGAAGTTCACCGCTGGCACAGCAAGTCTCGACCTTCATGCGAGGAGAAAAAAAAACACACAGCGGCAAGTATGGCGAGACTGAAGATGTAATTCAGTTTCGGCATTTTGGAGTATGGGATTGTTAGAACAGCAGGTTCATTGCTCCTATGTGGGAAATAGTTTTGTTTAGTTTGTCAATATTTGAGGGGCTTTGCACTATTAATTTATTGCCGTATTTAATAGACTCAAGGCCAAGACTTCTGTTCCTTTTTTGATTATATATCTATAGTTTTTTTCCCCTCATTTTTTATATTGATCCAATCCAACAAAATGGTGTTCATTCAGCACGTCTTTCTTTGGCCCATGTCTAAGAATAAATAGATTTGACATGTGATTTTGTTGTTGTCTTATTCTATTTTTGCCATACAGGTCTTTTCCAAATTTGAAAATGCTCTGAGAATGTCACTCTAATAGAATTTGTTGTCCTCATTTCATTATGTACGATGAATGTTTACAACAACGGATGTTAACCGCAGAATCGAACTGCATCGTTCTTGCACTCTATCGAATCGTTCTGTATTAAAAACAAAGTTTTTGAATCTTGTCGCAACCCATGCAGACAGATATGTATCGAATTGTCTGACACAGAGATTCCCGACCCTAATTCTCACGCACCGTTAAGTGGTCATCAAAAAAATCGTCCACTAGAAGCACTCAAAGGCAAAATTCTCCTGCAGTAAAATTCTTCTTAACATACCTGAAATCCAAGAGCAAGATATTGATCACATTTTTTTGCAAAAAAAAAAAAAAAAAGTGGCCAAGTAAATAGAAAAATACAGTTCTTTGTCGTCGTCTTTTCTTCTTACGTTATTGAACGCACGACGCGGCCGAGACTCCAGACAGATGGGAGTTCAATTTCGCGCCGTTCCTCGCGGCGCTCTCCCGCGGGACGCCAGGCGGCTAATCAGTTATCTGCGTATTGAGCAGTTCCAGGAGTTGATTCATGTTCTGCTTCCATACGTACGGGGTGGGGGTGGAGGGGTTGGTGTGATGAAATGAGGCCGATTCATCTTGCCCGAAGCCATGAGGAGTTTTCATTTGTTCCGCGTGAATGACACGGCTCCCTCCCCGTTAAGCTAAGGGTCGGCCATCAACGCTTACCTCCCACGCCGCCGCTTCTCAGGTGATGTCCCCACATTTACGCGCCTTTTCCCGAATCTATTCACTCGTTAAAAGGTAAGGCCGCTAACATAAGAGCCACGTTCACGCTGGAAAATGGAGCGTAAATGGTGCAGTTGTTTTTTTTTGGCAAATTTTAATGTATCCATTTAACCTTTATTCGTCCAGGCGAGTCGATGGGGAGCCAATTCTTGTTGCCGGCGACGACATTGTACTGGAGAAAATAATTACAGCGAGAGACCAATTAAAAAGCAAACGGCCCGGAGCGAGCGCGACGTTCTCGGACTGTTGCTGGCGATGAATATTTTTAAGTGTGAGCGGCGAATTGGATGAGCAGTCGTGCCCAAAAGCGTCTGGTTCAGTCAGACACCCAAGAGATGAAAACTTATGGATGACTTTTCATTTTCGGGGCGCTCCTCTGCACAGACGTCGGACAACGTGGAGAATTCGTCTGGTTTTTCCGCGCAAATGTGCCCGTTCTTAGTATGTTTAAGCTGGACAAAGCTGCACGGGAGGCTCGCTGAGGCCGCAACCCGCTGCAGGTAAAAGTGGCCCAAATCGGACTTTTCCGCCCATATCCGAGTCATTTTTATGAGTCTGAACAGCACAGATTTTTTCCCCCACTCTCGTACGTGCCCCTAAATCTGACACATCCCTGATGTGTACTTTTTTTTTTTTAAAAGCGACCTCAGCCCGAGCGTCGCATTTCATGCGCCTTTTATGGGCTCCACTCGTTAAAAAAAAAAAAAAAAAAAAAATAGTGCCTTGTAATGGTCTAATAAAAGCCAGACAGAAGCGTGAATCACTTTTCCAGCATCTCACTGGGCTAAAAGTGGTTGAACTTCGGCGACGTTTCCGAGGTGTTAAAATGGGGCTTATTGTAGAAGTCAGGCGGGGGTCTAAGATGCCCCCCCCCCCAGGCCGTTTGCCTCTGTTTTGACCGGTGGAGGGAGGTCGCCAAGTCCTCTCGAGAGCCCCTCCCTTTCTGCTTTTGGGCCAATGATAGAAAACGTCACAGTCCTGCGCCGGAGGAGGCGGGGCGACACGCTGAGATCAAATAGAAACAATAGACCCAAGCAGCCGCTGCTCCACAAAAAGGCCGCCGTTAAAAACTTGCGCTCTTCTGTCTTTGTTCGCTCCGGTGCACAGAGCGTGCTGCGCGCGTTACGTCGTGCCGCCGCCGCCGCCTTCTTCTTCTTCGGGTCACTTTGTCGCATTCAAATCGTAACATGAACAACCAAAAATCGGAATTGAGCGTTACACGGATCGCAACTGGCACTAATCCAGACGCAACACAACTCGTTTGACTTTGCACGTTTCCGTTCACATTTCTGATGCCACAGGCTGCATCAATTTAGCATCTGTATTCTTTCGAATACGTGTTGTGGGAGGGCAAATTAGGGGCCGCTGAAGTGGCCGCAGTCCTCTACTATGCTCCAACAGTGATACTGAACTTGTGTAACATTCACTCACTGCGCAAAACTGCCGAGTGCTCGTGTCAGCTTTGCACATTCCGCACAGCAACCGCACAGTAAAAC